>PVIC010027891.1:0-23594 GCA_004025085.1 Thryonomys swinderianus
GCGGGCCCGGGGCTCTGAAATGTTTTTCTTTAAAAGAGTAAAATTATGAGATCTAGAAAATAATGTGTAAAATATAAACAATATTTTATCTTTCAACTACTTTTCTAATTTTTATGTAAATATTTTTGTTTTCATGATTTCTTCCAATCTTTGTCATTCATCGGAATGAATATTAACATTGAGACTATGCCAAGAACTAAAAGCAGAAAATGTTAGAACAAATTATCAAATCCCTATAAAGACAAATAATCTGATTAGAAACTTTATAAAAGAGGACTTTGAGATGGCAGTAATATATGAAAAAGCACTGAATATCTTTACCCATCAGGACAATGCAAATCTTAACTGACCTGAGATTTCATCTCATCCCAGTCAGAATGGTTATTATTAAAACAGTAAAATAAAAATATGTGTACAGATGTGAAAAAAAGATGATTCTCATGCTCTATTAGTGGGAAAGCAAACAGCCAGTACAGACGCTATGTAGGACAGTATAGAAGTTCCTCAAAAACAACTGATTTTCATACACAAGCTAGAACTCTTTTTGAAATATATTAAAAGAAAATATATATATCCCCAAAGAAATTGAAGTCATACAAAGGACCCCCTGCTCACTCGTGTTTATTAAACATTATTATGTTTATTCAAAACAGCCAAAGTGGCACATCCTGCATGTTATCGACAGATGGATTGCTAAGGGAAATAAGGAAAACACACAGTGAGGTACAGTCAGCCCTAGAGAAGAAAGAAATTTGGTCCATAATGGAAAATCGATGAAACAATACAGTATTATGTGAGGAGAAGTAAATCAAATACAGACACAGCAGACAGGTATAAGATGCTTTCTCTCTCATGAACAAAGGAAGAAAAAAGACGAAGGAAACAAGAGATGACTGAAAAGTCGTAGAGTGGTTGCTACTGATGAAGAAAGAGGATGAGGGAGAGGAAAAGGGAGAAGGAACATTGAGAGACAAGAGGAAGAAGTACAGCCACGCTCAGTGCGGGATGTGTGCATGCATGGAGATGTCACAGCAAAATCCAGTGATTTGTATAATAGTACTGGTGAGCATGTCATATTTCCACAAATGTGAAGTTCTTTAATTCTAGTCAAAAACAACCAACATAAAGAATTATGCTCTTATGAATTATCCAAATCTAGATAATATAGTTGTTACATTCTTAGAACTATATTCTTTTAAAATAATTATTCATCTAACATTTGGCTGGCTAGAAGAAAGTGTAAAGAGTTTATAAATCTTATATGATTAGAATCTAATATGAGAGTTTAGACCATGTATTGATATTAATGAATTGGGATTGGACTGATAGAAATAGGACATGAAAAATAGTTTTCTGGATAATGATGTTATATGATTAGCAACTTTATACTGCTACTGCTGATACTTTTTTTTTGAGACAGGGTCTCACTTTGGAGTTCAGGCTGGCCTTGAGTTTACTGTGTAGTCCAAGTAAGCGTCAAACTCAGCAATCCTCCTGCTTCTGCTTCCCAAGTGCTGGGATTATAGGTGTGAGCCACCACATTTGGCATTTGGTGTGTGATATTGATTGCTGGTGGGTGTGAGTTACCACACCTGATTTTGTTGCATGTGGTTACTGGAGATTGAACCAGAGACTTTGCATTTGCTAAGCAGGTGCCAGAACCACTGAGCTAAATCTCCAGCCCATTCCAGATACTCTAAAAAATTATCACTATTATATAAAATGCACTTAAAATATTATATAATATAAACACTATAACCTCAGAATATATAAAATAAATATGTATATGTAATATATATTTTCTGAGCTTGGAGTAGTAGATTATTCTGTGCAAAATATTTTAATAACTTTACTTGATATTCAATATTGGAAAGCAAAACAAAACAAAATAAATAATGGAAGATTTCTGTGATCTATGGCAAGATTTTAGTGTCATGTCACTCTTAATTTCAAATGTTGTCCTTTATTTGATTTGGTACACTGTAGTATGAACCAGTCAAGGGCTTCAGAAATTGATATATTTCACTTAGCCACCATGACATCAGGAAAATTATTTATTTTCAAAAATTCACTTTCTCACCTTAATTTTGTCTTCCTGAGTCATATAGTCATATATTTTGTTTTACTATACCTTTTGTTAATATGATAGAAAAATAAATATATCCTACCTTACAAATGTATATACAATTTAAACAGCATATTATAATGAGTTTACAGAAAATTATATAAAACTGCAACATCCCACCCCCCAAAAAAAAAAACAAGGCAGGTTGATATGATTGAATTTATTTACAATTCTCCAACAGGGATAAATATAAACTTGCTTAATTTTGCATCCATGATGCAAAAAACTTTTTCTTCCTTTAAGAAACAGTTGCTTTTATTTTTTAGTATATGTGCTGCCGAAGCGAGCACAAGTTGCTTTTATTTGTAATTAATGTAGCATCAATCCAGACAGTGAATTTTCATGTCTGTCATTCAACACACCATTGAATGATACACAGCATTGTTCTCTCACATAGTCTAAGTTCTATAAACAATTGCCTTGAATTCTTATGCCCAGGAGGAATCATAGTGTTAAAAGTTCTTGTTCTTCAATTTAATAACTTAAATCTTCCTTTTTTCTAAAATTCTAATTTTTGAAAATGCAATCTGCAACTTTTTAAAATAGAACCAACTCTGCTAATTTTTTCGGTATATATTATTGCTTATATTTTTGCTCAAGCAAATGATTAAATTGTAGTCAGATACTTATTCTCATTCTAATAGTATTTTGTCTAATATATTAATTAACTGTATGTTTCATTAAGTATTCACTCTGAGGATTTGAATGCATTAATATATTAATAGCTTTACTTCATTAGTAAATCTATATTCATACTACAGGATTTCTCAAAATCGCAGATTTAATACAAGAAACAAGGACAACTGCTAACAAGTACATTAAGCTGTCTAGTGAGCCAGAATCCTGGAGTTAAATTAATAAGGCAGCGTGTTTACATATCAGGATAAATGGAAATCACGTTTAAATGAGTATTGCAATTGGAGAAGAACCTATCGGGATATTTATGTTTATATGCTCTATTATGCAAAGCGTGTGCTTACTGATGCATTTCAATATTGCACAAAATATTCCCGAATATGCATTATGTATGTTCTTGAGAGGTGCAAGAATTTGGTGTTACTTTTGTTCAGAACAAGAATATCATGTGCATTTCTGAAAAGGAGATACCTAGTCAAAAATAAAACATGTCACTTCTTTTCTCTCAGAGGAAGATTATTTGGTCAAGTATCTTCACCTGAAACAATGAAGGCTGTGGTAAAACACAGTTTATTTCACTGCGGGGATTATAACTTTCAGTTATTCTAGACAATGTAAGTAGATTATTTGGCTCGAAGTTATTATTTGCAGTTAAGACCCAAAAGTTGATGTTATATAATGGGGATTAGTGGCTGGAAATACGCATGTTTAATGAGCTCCAAACATCCATTAGAGGACAAAAGGACTAGCATTTCTTTTTAATCCTAAGAAATTTGTAAATAAACCAAAGAATTTGGATCCTGAAATTAACCATTTATCACTATAATAAAAGAAATACACAAAATCAGTATATTATTTCAATGATGAATCAAGGAAATTAGTACTAAAAACTTTGGAAATTCCCATTGGATGAAATGAATTTTGACAGGTTTACTACTGTTAGTTTACAGTGTATAATTAACTGACAAGGAAGTAGCAATCTAAGTAACAATTTTCCAACTATTACTAAAAAGTACAATCATCTGAACATTTTGAAAAGACAACTCATGCTAAATAATTCAGAATGTCCAAGTGAAACCCCAAAATGCTTTTGTTTCACATGAAAAAAAAATATTGTTAAGTTTTATCTCATTCTTCTTCTGCCAACCTAAGGATAACACCTGTATAATTATCTTTGAAATAAAGAACTGTAGTTACCAACTTTCTTTTCTGATATTAAATATTTTATTGAAATATAATGGTGGATTACAATCTGAATTTGTATAAATTAGTTGAATTCTCTGGAATGAGCAGACCTAGAAATCAGGAAGTAAAGACTCTTTAGAATGTACTCTGATGCCATATAAAAATATCATTGTTAGTGGAGACACCAGGAGGATATACTAATAAGTGAAATCAATAGATTACAGATAGGCAAATTCTGGATCTTCTCTTTGACATGAACATCTCTGGATGCAAATGAGCTCTAGAAAGTATGAAGCTTTTATAGAGTGGGAAATTTCCATAGGAAATTTGGTGTGTGAATGTAATGAGGGGAAGGAATAAATACAATACAGAAAGAAAATAAAAGAGCATGTATAATGGGGGTGAGGAGGTGTGGGTGTGTAGGGATATGGGTAAAAATGAGAATTAACTTGTGTCATATACTGGTACAAATTCCCCATGTTATACATGATTTTGAGATGTATATAAATTGTACCAATAAAGAATTCAGTTAAAAAATATTGTTATCACTGACGTGACATGCTTATTTTGTTCACTTTCAGAAATGTGTAGTAGTACATAAAAATTGTTGCTAAATCGGCTTATAATTTAAACAATTTATAAAAATGATACTATTCAATGTAAACTGGTACTTAGGTATGCAGTTTCGATCCTCTTCTAGTGTTTTGACACAGAAATTTAAGGAAATTAACCCAAAAGGAGTGATTTTTTTTTTTTTTGGAGACGGGGTCTCGCTTTGAGTTCAGGCTGGTCCTGAGCTCACTATGTAGCCCATGCAAGCCTCGAACTCAGCAATCCTCCTGCCTCTGCCTCCCGAGTGCTAGGATAACAGGCGTGAGCCACCACGCCCGGCACTGTGGTATGTGGTATTGATTGTTGGTGGGCGTGAGTCACCATGCCCAGCATTGTATGTGGTTACCGGGATCGAACTCAGGACCTTGCACTTAGGAGGCAGGCGCCGGAACTGCTAAGCTAAATCTCCGGCCCGCAGAAGGAGAGATGTAATATATTTTTTAAAAACATATTAATATATCATAGAGATTCCTAAGTGAAAGTGGACCTTTTATTCCTTCAGAATCTTTTGTACAACCCTTAAGGCAATTCTGAAGGAATATATCTGTGCAGGTTTATCAATCCTTGAATTTATCCCAGGAATGCGTAAGGATCTGTTACACTTTCATAATTACTAATCTAAAGAAAAATGTGGTTATTTCAAGAAAATTTAATTATTACACTGCCATGTACTATGTCTTATCATTTATGGCTTTAGATCTTCCTTACTCTCCACTTCAGCTAAAGTGTTAGATTTCTGGAGCCACTGACAAATTTCCGGTGACTTTTGTACTCCAGTTAAAGTCGAAGTGCTTTCATGGGGCAGCTATGTCCTTCCTTTCCATGGCTGTATGGCTCTCTCCTTAGTTGCCTCTTATAGGCTAATGGCATTACACTTCCTTCAAGCATAAACCTTCCTTTTATTTATATAGATTTTCAGATTTGTGTCTTTTACTTGAGCAAGATTCGTGCTTTCTTTGTATTTGGTCAAGAAAGATTCCAGCAATTCAAGGTATGGTTGATTTTCTGTACTAAGTGCTTTCAAAGTCTTTTGTACTTTTCACAATAATAGGACCAATCTCACTGTATTTAATTTTACTTCCCACAATGTCATTTCTCTGTAAACTTTAAAGGATTAGAATCTTCTAGAGGAACATCTAAAAAACTAAGTTTTATACTATTAATCATTTTTGTAGTTTAAATCAACTATATTTTAATGTTGAAAAATACTTTTTTTTTCCAAGTCAAACATTGTTGAGGAATGTATTATGGTAACATTTTATAAAGTTTATAATCTATTCAAAATTTTGATGCCCCAAGTTTCTTAAATAATGTCATACTAACAAAATTGTTTAATACTGAGTGAAACCAAGAGATTGCTTCACTTTCAATTCAGTTCATTATCTAGAAATAAATTTTTAAATTCAAAACTTGTGTCTCAGGAGAACAAGTTTTGTGTTCAGAATGTGATTATCTCTTTAAAAATTGTTTAGTAGTGATTTAACAACATTTTGGGTTTTTATATTTAATATTTGTAATGAAGAATATTATAACATTAGCCAATAAGATTAGTTCTAAATTACATAATATTATTTAAATAATATTTAAATTTAACTCAGTGGTTCCAGCACCTGTCTAGCAAGTGCAAGGTCCCTGGTTCAATACCCAGTAACTACATACAACAATACCAGCCATGGTGACTCACGCCCACCAGCAATCAGTACCATATACCACAGTGCCAGGCATGGTTGCTCACACCTGTAATCCCAGCACTAGGGAGCCAGAGACAGGAGGATCGCTGAGTTTGAGGGTTTCCTGGGCTACATAGTGAGCTCAGCGCCAGTGGGGACTACAAAGAGAGACCCTGCCTCAAAAATAAAACAAAAACATAATATTATTTAAGATTGCAGTGTTTCTCTGTTTACTATCTGGTATTTGTAAGAATACTACTTAGGATCAATGTAAGACTTATCCTCTGCCTTTCAAAATAGAATGAAAACAGGGACTCAACTTCACGATCATGGCAATAACAACTATTTTTGGCTGTCTCATTCTGAGCATCAAATTGTCATAGGACAGAGCACAGGCATTTCATCTATTTTAAAATAATACACTGTCTCTTTGGAGACAGTACTGTCATTTGTTTTCATTTCACTGAGGCATCTCTCTTTAGATTGAAATATTTATTAAAGGGAAAAGTCCAACTCCCTGAGACATGTTAGCACAGGATGGGATTTCTTAATTCAACTTTTATCTCAAACATATCCTTATACACTCTTCAATTTAGTGGGTGATGTGATGCATTTTAAAACACAGCTTAACTTGATCAGACTACTGAGCCTCAAAATGAAATAGGTTCTTGCTTGAGATAAACATTTATTATTCACTGTTCATCTTCCCATACTTTATATATTCTATTCATTGTTCACACACACTGTGGTTCTTTACAATATAAGTCACAACAAAGTTTACCAGAATAGAGAGTACAATTTTTTTTCTGCCTCTTTGCATTAATGCTTATCCTGTTTGGGCAGTGGCAACTAACTTTAAGGTTATTCCAAATGTGGCATCTAATTTACTTTTCATTTTCATATTTCTGACCTCCAGTATATTATTAGACAATGTCAACTGGAACACTTTCCCATATTTTAAATTGCCTGTTTTAATTTTATCTTCTGAAAATTGTCAGATATATATCCATATATTAAAGATATAGAGATAGAGATATATGGTTATGACTTGCATCTAGATCACCTCCAAAGGCTCATACACTTATAGATGGATTTTTTTCCAAAGGTAATCAATCAAAGTGTGTGATTAATTTATGGTGTGTTGGTAGTATTAAGAGTTCTGTAGTTAAGGATTGGGAGATGACTAAATCAATGCACTGATTAGTTTAGCACTCCCCTAATCCTGGTAGCCTGGATTAAAGACAGGAAGAGACTTGTCTTTGCTTTACTTATGTTTCCATCACCTTCTACCCACCATGAACTGATTCTTCCCTGTGTTGTGTGTCTGCCATCCCAACTGAAACCTTTATTAATTGTGAGCTAAATAAATCTTTCCCCCTTTAACCTTGGGTTATAGGTATTTTGTTCCAGCTATAAGACAAAGTAATTAAGACCGAATTTGTACCCAGAGCGGGATTGTTGCTGTGACTTTTCTCACCCATATGGTTTAAGAGCTTTTGGAACTGTCTTGTGGGTAAGGGAATGGTAATAAATGGTTCAGAGATGCTGGCTGAAAAAGTAGTATTGGAGAGCTTAAGGCTGTACATGACAAGCAACTCTGGTCAGAGCTCAGAAACCCTAGAAGCTGATAGATAAAGCTGGTTTTTACCTGCTGGTAAAAACCAGGATTGGGAGGTTTTCCTGCAAAGGATGGCTGCACTTGCTGTTGAACTCCAGATAATGTGTATTATTCCTTGGAAGAAAAACTATCTGCATTTTGCTTGTTTCAAGACACTTTTCCAGTTATTGAAATTTAGAGCAGAGGACTAATGTACTTGGTGGAAGAAATATCAGTCAACGTAGTCTGAGATTGAGTTGGTGGAATGACTACTAATGGGGTTTTTAGTCAGGTTTAGCATCAATAGAAGAGCTCTAGCAGAATTATTTTATTTTATTTTTTTCAGTTTGACCAGAAGGGAAGCATCATTGAAGCTGAGACCTGCAGACACAGAACAGAGGAGAGACTTCTTGCTATGAAGACTGGTAAGAAAAAGCCATGTCATTCAGCAGAAGACAAGAAATAAAATGGCCTGAGGACATCACAAAAAGTATTAGGACTGGTAATAAATGTTCAATATTGTGTGTGATCATGATGTGTATATATAATGTACCAATAAAGATTCAAATTTTTAAAAAAGCAATAGGACTTGACCCCTCCAGCCTCAGATTTGCAAAAATGAAAGACAATGTTTTGAAAAGAAAGTCCTAGACTACCATGTTACAGAATGGCATCAGCTAGGGAAACTGAGTTTGTAGGCACTCAACTCTTCAACCAGGAGAGAAAGAAGCCTGACTGCCGCTCCAGCTGGCAGCAGACCTTGGCATCAGCCACATGGTGTGGCTCTTAGGTTTAAGGAGAGTGCAATAACTGTGGGGTCAGGAAGGCTTCCACCCAGATTTCATCAAGCAGTGTTACCCTAAGAAGGGAAGGGGTAAAGCTGTAGGTATGAAGCCAAAGGTGTGGCAGAGACCCCTGACATTTCAAGAGGTCAGGAACATGGACAGAAGGCAGAACTGGCCCAAGAGAGAAGCCACTGGAGACAGAACTACCAACAGTGCCATAGGGGTGGAGCCACCCAAGGCCTTTAAAGTTCTCATTTTGCCACAGATTTATGGCATGCTGAACATGGAAACACAAGATTTCATACTTGCTTTACTGGAATGTGGACTTGCTTTGATTCCATTCTTTTATATTTTCCTTTTTGTACCTTTTGGAATGGTAATGTATATTTTCTGCCATTGTATGTTAAAAGTATTTAATTTTATTTTCATTTGTATGGAGGCTTTCATCTAAGAGTTTGCCTTAAATCTCAGAGAAGAATTTGGACTTGGGTTTTTCAACTATGCTTAAAATGTTAGGCATTTGGCAGAAGGACTAAACAACTTTTGCATACAGGGATGTTGCACGAGTCTCTTGGGGCCAGAGAAAGAATGTTATTGCTGGTGCCTTGATGCCCCCCCCCAAAGGCTCACATGATCATATGTGGAAGACCAGATGGAAAGACTGAGGTGAATGTGTCTCTTTGGTGAGTACTAACAAGAAAGAGAGCTTGTATGTGTGCTGAAATGCTTTTAGGGAAAAGTAAAAACCCCTGAGATCCTGGTGTTTACCTGGACAAATATGGATTGAGGGAAACAGATGAATCATGGGTAACACTTATTGCTTGTGCATGTGTCTGAGTGAATAAAGCCAAGTGCACAAGTCACTTGGTGCTCTATGTAAAAGGAAGACTAGAGTTCCTGACCGTGCAAGATTTATTTTATATCTTTACCACCCCTTTGTCAGGTTAGAGCTTGTATGCTGGTTCCTAGAGTCATCAGTGAGACTTTTTCAGACATAGCTGAATCTAGAGTGTGTGACACTGGGATCAACTCATGGTGCAAGGCTAGGATCAAGAGTACAAGGATTAAGGGGTTGAGTGCTAGCTGGCCTAAGGCCAGTTTAGATAAGATATAAGGGTCAGAAAGAGTTGTGGTCACCCCTTTTTACTGTCTTATCTTCTACCCTCCATGAACTCTGTTCTATATATAATATATATATATATATATATATATATATAAATGCAAGTATCATTGTCAACTCTTTACACTCATTTTAAAATTAGTGAGTATTTTTATTCTTTCCAATAATTTTCTAGTTGCATCACTCAAATTTTCCTTTGCTGGATTGAAATATGTGACACATACTCTATGAAGAAGGACATGGCTCACTGGCCTTAGGTTTGAGAGTTTTCAGTCCACAATTGTCAAGAACATAATGGCAGAAGACTCTAGTGGAGTAAATGTCCCTTCATGGCATCCAGGAAGCAGAGGGCTAGGGAAGAAAAGCAGAAAGAAGTATGTCCCCCAAAGCACACTGACTACACCTCCTCATAGCCCCTTCTGCTGTAAACCTCAGGGGTCAGTGCACTAGTGAATATCACTCCCCACAATCTAATCACTTCTCCAAAAGTTTCTTAATACAGTCATATTGAGAAGGAGGGTTCATTGGTATATTAGTGTCCATAAATCTCTCAATAACTTGTTAATTGATGATGATCTCCTACAACAACTACACAAACCATATTAAGGATTTATGATATTCATAGAAAGTTCTCTGCTAGACATTATGCCAGTTTAAAAGTGAGCTTCAAGGCATGTGTAAATTAGAAATGCACTGATGAGTTTAAATGTTTTCTTTTTAAGTAGGGGAAAAATGTGCAAATTAAGGAAACCTCTGACTCCACCATTTTACTTGGATGAGAATCATTCAGAAATTTGCTTTTAAATATGAATTTTCAGGCCAGAGGGTTAGCTCAGTGGTTCCTACAACTGCCTCGCAAGCACAAGGTCCTGAGTTCAATCCCCAGAAACCACATACAATGCTGGGCGTGGAGACTCACACCCACCAGCCATCAATACCACATCCCACAGTGCCGGGTGTGGTGGCTCGTGCCTGTAATCCCAGCATTCGGGAAGCAGAGATAGGAAGATGGCTGAGTTCCAGGCTTGCCTGAGCTACACAGTGAGCTCAGGGCCAGCCTGAACTACAAAGTGAGACCCTGTCTAAAAAAAAAAAAAAAAAGAAAAGAATTTTCACTTTATTTTGTCAACAAAAATTACTCATGGCATGTTCATTTACCAAATGCAATATCTCTTATTCAGAGACTGAAAAATATGTCATAATCATACATATACATGTAAAATCATATATATATGTATGATAATCATATATATGTCATAATCATATATATATATATTAGATTCAAAGTTTGACTTTGTATTGAGTAGAAAATCTGTGACAAATTTCTAAATGTAAATATAAAATAATGAAACTTGAAGGACTCTAAGAGAAAATTCTTCATACTTGAAAAAATATTTTGTTATCATGTTTTCCTTTTTTGGAGGTAAATGTGTCTTTTATGAAGTATTTTACCTTTCCAACTTCTTCACTGATAAATAGCATGTAAGAGTTTTTACACTGTCTTGCATTTTTCTATATTTTAAATCATTTTACATTGTTAAAACATTGGTACAATAATAAAAAACAATAGATTCACAAGAAATATGAATCCATTCAGAAAATTAACTCAGAGCAGAAAAAGCAGTCTGCTATTTTTATTGATGACAGGTTTAATCAATTAATATTGATTTCTACCCAGTACATATGACTCAAGACTATGATCAATGGTATTAGGGGACAACCACGAAAGTGAAGCACACTGATAATAGCAAAATTTACTCAACTAGTCCTTCATTGCAGTGATTTATTTAAAAGGCAAGTGTAAATAAATACAATGCCTGAGAATTTAGAACAAAATTTTCAAAAATACTGTAAAAAATCTGTAAAAACATTTTTTAAACCTATGTTCTTCAGAAAGAGATACCAAAAAGAAAATCTTTCTTTTGTTTTTTTACTCTAATGAAACAAGTGAAATGACTAAGGTAGAAAAAGATACAGCGAGAATTATAGTCACATTGTAAATATTAACAAATCCTAAAATACAGTGTTTTGCAATGAAACTAACACATGAGAATAAACTCCAGGATTTTGACATAATTTAGATTCATAACTTTAAAATCAGCTTGTGATATACATTTTTGTTATTCACAAAGTATTGTGGGACACAATCACAAACATATGGATACTGTTATTTTACTATAATAAATGCATGTGAGGAAATCAAGAAAAAATAAATCCTGAACAATTCATTTTCATTAAGTGCATTTATTTAAGGGACTGTTATATATTCATTGTTAAAACTTTGGTTTATACATAGCTATTCCACTTGTCTGTATTCAAGGGCATTATATCAAACTTCCAATATTATTTGGCCAGTGTATGTTTACTTAGCCAATTACTAAGTACAACATACTTTTGGAGAAAAAAATGAAGTTTTTAACTTTCAAATCCATCAGCAAAACTGAAGTATTAACCAAACCTACTTCATGGTATTCTATAAAAAATAATGTCATAATAAATGAATCGTTTAACAGAACTTACAGATGATACAACACAGTCAATATCTTCTGACTACTGATTACTTATGTGCTATTTAATCAACAGTAATTGATTTTGTAACAGAATAATCTTTGGTGCTTATTTTGGAATTTTACATTATTATATTATTATACATTTGAAGAGACCTATAAGTAAATGATAATTTAAAAATACAGTTTGTCCAACACTATTATTAAAAATGATGTGTACTGGGGCCGGAGGGTTAGCTCAGTGGGTCCAGCGCCTGCCTCGCAAGCGCAAGGTCCTGAATTCGATCCCCGGTAACCACATATAATATTGGGCATGGAGACACGCCCACCAACAATCAACACCGCATACCACAATGCCGGACGTGGTGGCTCACGCCTGTAATCCCAGCACTCGGGAGGCAGAGACAGGAGGATTGCTGAGTTCGCGGCGGCTTGCCTGGGCACCATAGTGAGCCCAGGACCAGCCTGAACTACAAAGTTAGACCCTGTCTCAAAAAGAAAAAGAAAAAAAAAATGATGTGTACTGCTTTTTTAAATAAAGAAAAAATAAATCCCTCTTCAGAGCAGGGAAATACCATTCAATAATTCATTATTAATCACATGAAATGTTTGAACAAAATCTGAAATTATGTCCATGAATTTTCTAGGAGAAAAAATTTTCTTGGTTCTGTCTCTAGAATCAAGGTTGGCAGCAGCAACATTAAATGCAATGAAAGTTCCAAAGCAGCAGATTTAACAGAAAGAGATGTGTGAAGAGTGGCGGGATAAGGGGAAAAAGAAAGGAAATAGGAAGTACTACTAATTGATTGCTCTAACCATTGATCTGCTTGTGTGCTCTCTACTCATCTTGTAAACAACAATAGCTCATGCGAGTGCATTATGGAAGTTCCCCCCACTCCGGGAGGCTGCTCTGTACTGTTTTCAGGATTTTCTGTCTGCCTGTTGAGTTATGCTCTCATCAATTGTTACTCTTATATCTCCACAACTGTAAAAATGGTTTACACAATTTTGAATCATTGTCTAATGGATTGTTTAATTTTTATTAATAAGAAACGAAATACAAAAATTCAATGAAAAATTTTTCTATAAAGATTGAAAATCGAGTTTAGAGAAAAGAAACTTAAAAAAAAAATGTAGCACTGAGGGTGTAGCTCAGTGGCACCACGCCTGCCTGTCAAGTGCAAGGTCTTGATTCCTTTTTTTTTTTTAACAGCCTGATTTTTAAATATTTGTGAGCTGTAATCTCAAAGTAAGAATATAAAATTATAAAAATAGTCCATTTTATTTTATGTTTCCATGTATATTTTATGTTTCTTTTTTTTTTTAATTTTCTTCCATTTAGGAACTTAAGTCAGTGCACGGTATGCAAAAAAAAAAAAAAAAATCACCCTTAGACTTGCATCAAGCAAGTGGAAAAATGAAGCCATATGTATTGTTCCGGCATGTGATTATAACCACCAAGACTACAACTGCCTTAAATTATCACAATAAATATGCATCCTAAACTAAGCATTTTATAGTAAAGGTCAACATGTCACTCCATCCAATTATGCTGGTCTTCAGTGTTCCATTAATTCCATTAAACTCTTGAACCTTTAATTCTTGGTTATATCGTCTACCTGACCTGCAATGAAGAAATGAGAATAAAATGAAGGTCAGTGACCTAGAGAACTGTCATACTTCATTTCCACATCATCTCCATGCAAGCCTACTTCACATGAAAGAGATAGTTTAGTTTTAAACACAGAGAGACAATGAAGAATCCTTAAATATTAACTAGTGGAGCTGTTTCATTCACAATACATTGAATGTGTCTTTTTTAAATAGTTCACCTAGATATTGGATATGAGACAAAGTACGGCCAGTCAGTCTTTTACCTCAGGAATCTGAAGTTCAGCTGAGATACAGAAATCCATTTGTGTTAAGGGATAAGAAATTTAAATATTTCAGATTTGCATAACCTTTGTGGAGATTAGTGTGGAGATTCCTCAGAAAACTAGAATTAGAGGTCCCTTTTGACTCTGCTATTCCCCTGCTAGGAATATACCCAAAGAAATTAAAAGACCCATATTGTAAAGACATATGTATACCCATGTTCATAGCAGCTCAGTTTGTGATAGTCCCATCTTGAAAACAATCCAGATGCTCATCAGTTGGGACTGGATAAAGAAGGTTTTGTGTGTGTGTGTGTGTGTGTGTGTGTGTATGTGTGCGCGTGTGTGTGTGTGTGTGTTTATAAAATGGAGTATTTTTCTGCCATAAAGAATGACAGGTTTCATTTATTTACGTGCAAGTGGATACACCTTGAGGACACACTAATAAGTGAAATAAATAGATCCCAGATATGTAAATACTGTATCTTTTCTCTGATATGAGAATCTGTAGATGTAAATGAGTTCTAGAATGTATGATAGATTTTGTAAAATAGGAACTATTCAAAGGGTATGCAGTGGGGGAACATAAAGAGGGTAAAGAACAAATATGCTTTGGAAAGAAAAATAATAGCATGTATATAAGGGGTGGATAGTTGTGGGTTGGTAGAGATATGGGTAAAAATGAGAATTAACTTTTGTCATATACTGATGCAAATTCCCCAATGTCGAATGTGATTGTGAGCTGTATATAAAATGTAACAGTAAATAATTCAATTAATAAAGAAGTTTAAGTACTTCAAAACTTAATATTTAGTGTTTCAAAGTAGGCTGGTTGCAAGAAGACAACAACTGAAAACTTGGGGGATAAATCAAGCATCTAGTGTTGGGAAGTTCTTGCATTCTTGGTTTCTTCCTTTTGCCCATTGTTCCAGGTATTTACAAACATGTATCTTATGGAAATGTAACAAGAACCAATGGATTCCTTTGTATTTGTCTCTCACTTCTAGATTTAAAGCTATGAGCAAAATATCATTGCTCTTCTCATATGGCTTGCATTATGAGCTCCATGTGTTCTTATATATATTATGTGGAGACAGAAAACAAATGACAAGAATAGAGAATAATGGTCAGTTACACACTGTATCCCAAGGAAATTAAGTGGAGAGAAATAAGAGAATATAAATGGGCAGTAGGCATAACTTGTATTGAACAATTAGAAAAGAGATTTTCATATTAAAGACTGAACAAAAAAAAGTATTAACCATCTGTGGAAAGATCAAGGAACAAAACTTTCCACCCAGAATAAATAATACACCATTTTCAGAAATCCTTTAGTAAATTCACCATATACCTAGAAGATATTTAAACTTTCTACCTTTATTCAATATGCTTCTACATTCTCTAAAACTTTATAATTAAACTCATCTACCATTCCAAGATACTAGACTCATATACAAGACAGAAAACACAACTCCTTTGCTAATTCCTAGCTAAATTACCTAAAATTACCCAATCAACTCTGTAAATTTTTGTATGCTATTCAATACTATGCAAACCCGCTATTTTTTATCGAATGAAAGCCTTCAAGTAGATTCTTATAAGGCCTGTAAAGCATGAGCATTTTAAAGTCTATAATTAAGGAGCTATAAAGACTATGAACCCTTGAAAATATAAACAGAGGCAAATTGTCCTTTTATTAGTTCACCAATGAGCAGGATAAACAATGTGCAGCTAGGCTGTAGGATTTTATGTGTTATCAAATCCATATATTCTATGTATATGTAGAACCTATCACTATCAATGCACATGCTTATTTCTTCCATGAGGTCAATTAAGTGTAAGTTTAGTATTAAGTGATCACAATTAAATGCTTTCATGAACAGAAAAGATTTTAGGGAACTGTGATATTTGATAAAATTGTTTACAAGCTAAGAATATCTGAAAGCACCCAAGTTTTAGCTACTTTTCCCATCTTTTCCTTCACTTTTTTAATTGATTGAATTCTTTATTGGTACCTTTTACATACAGTTCACAATCACACTCAACACTGGGAAATTTGTACCAGTATATGACATGACTTAATTCTCATTTTTACCCATAACCCTACCCACCCCCTATATACATGTGCTTTCTTTTACTTTTCAAATCATATTTATATTTCCCCTCATTATTTTCCCTTACCACATCCCACATTTCTTTTTCTGACTTTCAACTTAAATTCCTAACTCAAATCACACATTGTCTGGAACTCAATCAATCACACAATGTCTGCCCTACATTGGTTGTTTCAATGTATACCAACTTTAACGTTCATTAGCATCAAACTTTACTTTTCATAGAATACCTTGTATTTGATTTTGTTTGCTTGTTTGTTTTGGCTTCTTAATCACATTTTGATTCTTTGTTTTACTTGTTTGTTTTGCTGTTGTTTTGAACTGTTTACTTAAGGGTTTGACTTTCAATTAACTCTCTGATTAGCTCATCAAATTGATTGGAGAGAAACTCTTTCCAATACTCTCTTATGTAAATGTAGAGTAACTTCTCATTTTCAATTTGTTTCTTATTTACCGGTCTTACTTTTAAAATGTGCTCCATTTTCTTCTCCATTATTATAAAATTGAATTAGTTCACTCTTCAGACAAGAATTAAATTATAACTCAGTTTACTTTTGGTAAGGTTGTCTAACTACTTGCTCTCCTAGTGGAAAGTATGACCATAAAATGCTAAGGAAATGTGAATCAAAATCATGACTGTCTCACGACAATAGCTTCTACATTGGTAAATATGGAATAAAATACAGAAATAAAGTTTAAAGGGCAAGCAAATAATAATCTTATAATCACAACCAGCTCCTTATGATAAGTGTGTCACATAATTTTAATGAAGTGTTGTTGGAATATGTTGTCCATTTTCACCTCCTTCATTTTTCAATGGAGAACCAGCAACATGATTTTGTAAGGTTTAGTCCAGCAAAAAGCCCGTAGCCCCTTATTCAAAAATTATTTTTGAAAAAAATTAAAATGGCAAGAACAGAAAAAATTCACAGAGTTTGGGTCCTTTTTTGTCTGAAATAATGTGTAATTGCATAGGCTATATAAACCTAAAGCAAGTCCTTAGTATGTATGATTAGCTAGGGCTAAATTCTTGATGAAGAAATACAAGTCAAACAATGTGTAATTTGGATGGTTCCACAAACAATTCTTGACATTTTCCCTATATGTTTTACCATGATTACCAGGTAATCTACTTTGAACAAAGATCATGCTTTCTTTGTGCTATAGTTTAAAGAAATTGCCTTTGTACTAATTATCACCTCGCTTTTTGTTTGTGAATTTCTGTTATTATTTCAAGTCCTATTTTAAATGTCCCACTCTTTGGAAAACTTTCTACAATTCATTAAGCAGCCTCTGTCTGCTCATTTTCCATAGCATTAGACATGCTTCTGATATGACACTATTTGTTTAAAATTAGATTTATGTTTACCTTCTGGACAATGATCTAGCAGTAGTCTTACACATATTTTTAATAGATTTTGTATCCTCGACCTAGCATGCAGGTATAAAATATTTACCACTTATGTGGTAAAAATATTAAATATATGTATTAATAACTAACAAATATATATTTTATACTACCAATCACTTTTACAAATGCTTCAAATATTAGAAACTAGAGATAAATCTCCCCTCATTTGTGCTAACCATGCTAATTTTTCGTTCAACAGGACAATTTGTACAATTTTTTAATTTAAATGACTTTAATCTATAGTGTTTCATTAACCAGAATGCTGAGAAGGCAATCATATTTGTTTAACTAAGGTTAAGGAGAAAAATAATAACATGTTAAATACCATTTAAGTGCAATAAATCCTGCTACAAAATAAATATAATACATAATTGTAACAGAAGAGTTCACTTAATGTGCTGACATCTCATTCACACAAAACAATGAGTATGAGTGATTATAAAATGTTGAATATGAAAGTTCAGTATGTGAGAGTGTTCAATTATGCTGTATGAATAGATCATACTTGGTATATTCAGTTTCTGGCAGGAATTTTTTTTTAAATGAACGATTAGAATGGCCCAATAAAATATATTTGCTAGAAAATAACTTGCACTAACAGTGAGTGATTGAGCTTTTTTATATTTTACTAGCTACAGTGAAAATGTACCATTTGTTTTATCTTTTTGACATTATTGATAGTGGACAGAGAGAGCATTCTTGCCTTGAACTGAGGCAAAAAAGAGAGGGGAAAAGAAAGAAGGGAGGATTCTGAGCACTATGTTTGTGCTTTCAGTAGCCTCTCGGTAAAACTTCAACCTTCTGAGAACATAAGTTATGTAATTTTTAACCTGGAATTCTGAAACTATATATCAAAAGAAAAATCAATTTCTATGTAAATGAATAGGCATTCTTTTTAATTACAAAATCATTTCATACATTCTAAGAGGTCTAAAATAATAACATACAAAACAGATAATAATCTTTTCACTTTCACCAGAAATTTTAAATGCTTCAAAGATTTCATTAATGGATCATGATTGAAAATGATCTCTTAATCACCAGTTAGGATTTTGACAAAAAAGAAATGTAAAAGTGATTATTTCTACTATGTGATTTGAGACTAGTTTTATTTCTAATATAAATCTAAATACTAATCAAAGTTTTAAAGCACAATACCAACAACAATTTAATACAGTTGGCAGACACCAGTTGATTGTTGACTTAGCCCACACTATTCTGCTCTTGACCTCAGAACTGTGCTTCTTTTCTCAGTTGCTCTGGTGTTTAATGGTGGTGATATAATACAGTCAGACCCAGTGACTGGTGATAAAACTTACTCATCACTTACAGAATGATCAATAGCAACCTCTTCTTCCATTTGCCAGCCAGATATTAATGACAGGTGAATGTGACACGTACTGTCTCAAAGACATCAGGTAGAAACCATCAGTCCACCTCACCTCCAGACATATTTTATGTGAGGAATAAATGTTTATTGATTGAGATATTGATATTCTTTTGTTAAAACAGAATTTTAGTTATAGTTCTAAGACTAGGTTTAAAGAAGTTTTAGAAAATGCACACATTTACTGTTCTTAATAATGTGCTCTCTTTTATATTTCCCAAAAACAGCAAAAAATAATTTTTCTCATTGCTTTTGTAGTTGCATTGCATTTTATCACATTTTAACTAGTACACAACATACCTATTTTTGATCAGAAAAACACTGTAACAAGCATGCTGCTTATCCATTTTTACATTATCATGCATTTTATAATAATTGATATATGGCTGTTCATAAAATTCAGTTTTTACTTATGTTTTATAAATAATGTATTTAATTTTACTCCATTTTATAATTCTAAACATCATACTCTATAAAATTTTCAAATTACATTTTTAAAATTCTGTATCATCATGCTGTTTGAAAAAATTCAGCCTGAAAGAAAATTTGTGTTATTTACTAGTTTTAGATATAAAATCATTTTTAGTCAGAGTCATCAGCCATATACTAACTCTTTTTATGTTATCTTCATTGATCCACATGGCACTGGCATGACAGGCTCAGTTTCTCAAACTTGTATCTCATTTCTAAGAATGACATGGTACAGGAAATGTAGTGAGTCACGATATTAAATAAATGTGTTGTAAGTGCAGTGATGACCCCAAAATATGCATAATAAATGATCAGGGGTTTAAGTTTTCAGTTGTTCATACTACTCCTTTTCATATAATGATATTATTTGTTATAGTAATACCTAATAAATATTTATCCCCTTTTCTTCCCTATTTAAAAAGTTACTCTTCAGAAACCATTGTGTGAAAATTGTCACAAATCTGGGGATTTCAGCTATGTTTGCCTCCACTATATATTTGGCATATAGGCCTGGACACCCATTAGATGAAATTTTGCATAGACATGTGTGTACATATATGTATGCATAGAAATCCACACTAAACCACATATATGTATACATACTTTATATATATATATATATATATATATATATATATTCACACTGACATGCTCTCTTTAAATATTATATATCTCTAGAAGGTAATGACTAACACTGACTAAACTAATAAACAGGTATGTGTTGGATAAATGGAAACATGGATAAATGAAAACAAATTAATCTATGCTTAATGTAATATTCTTCAGTAATCTAACTGTAACACATCACAGAGTATCTCCTGTAGTTTCCATTAGTGTGAAAGATTAATAATTATCAGAGTCCATCATTCACTTAGTGAGGTAAGAGAGAGCTAAGGGAAAGGCTAAGAAAGAAGGGAACGTCCAATCACTTTCTGACCCTGATCTGAGATATATGATATAAAGGAAAGATGGATTCGAGAAAGGCTCCACACTGTAGCCTGTTTTCTGTGAGCAGATCTAGGTTCTGTTAAACATTCCCTAAGATCAGGACCTCCATGTCTAAACACAATGGGAAATATGAAAGGAAAATGTAACCAGGTCATTCAGCATATCCACAATAAATCTGCAGCCTGTGCTCTGTCATGTTCTGCAACCTTTGTGGGGACCAAACTTAATTACCATGTCACTAACTTTGTGGATCCTATGCGCTATAGATGCAATAACAATTCCTCTAATATTCATAAGAGAATAAAAATTCTATTGCCCATTGAATGGGTCTGAGTCAAGCTACTCTGGCAAAGTCTTAGCTCACACAATCTCTCAACCAACTCCAAACATAAGGCTTAAAATTCTCAACATATAAATGAATGAAACTTGTCATTCTTTATGACCGAGTAATACTCCATTTATTAAAAATAAAATCTTCTCCATCGCTTCTCGGCCTTTTGGCTAAGATCAAGTGTAAAAATAAAATCTTCCTTACCCAGTCTCCAGTTGATGGGCATCTGTGTTGTTTCCAAGATTGTGCTATCACAAACTGAGCTTCTATGAACATGGGTCACATATGACTTTACAATATGATTCTTTTAATTCCTTTGGGTATATTCCTAGTAGGGGGATAGCAGGGTCAAATGGGACTCCTAGTCCTAGTTTTCTGAGGAATCTCTACACTGATCTTCACAATGGTTGTACAAGTCTACAATCCAATGACAGTGAAGAAAGGTTCCTTTCTCCCTTCAACCTCACCAGATACCTTGAGGACACACTAATGAGTGTAATAAATAGACCACAGATATGCAAATACCATGTCTTTTCTCTGGTATGAGAACTTGTAAATGTAAATGAGTTCTAGAATGTATATTTTGTAAAATAGGAAATATTTAAAGGGAATGTTGTGGGAGAACATAATGAAGGGAAAGAACAAATATGATTTGGAAAGAAAAGGAAATAGCATGTATATAGGGGGTGGGGAGTTGTGGGTGGCTAAGGACATGGGTAAAAACGAGAATTAACTTCTGTCATATACTGGTACAAATTCTCCAATGTTGAGTGTGATTGTGAACTGTATATAAAATGTACCAAGAAAGAATTCAACTTTTTAAAAAAGCTTCTGAACACAAATCTCATGAGTGCCATAAACTCTTCTCACTGCCCACTCTCACTAGAGGGTGAATCATGTCTATTTATTTTCAAATAAACCACAGAGCTTGCTGCTATTCTTGGATATCTGATTAACTCTTAGGTTAGGCAGCTAAAATCTTGATAATATCCAAACGTGCTAACATTAGGATGAACCAAAAGTTTGCTAATGTATCACATTCTGATTTTAATTTCACACAATTTTTTCAAATATATGATTCCTTCCAAAATCAGGAAATTTGAGTTTTTATAAAACAAAGAGTTTTACTTGAAAACTTTGTTAATTTTTTTTTTTAATTTTCACCAAAATCTTTAACAGTTTGTGCTCCAGGTTTCTTTGTGATTCTCAACTTAAAAATTCAAAACCCCTCAGTCAACAAGAATAATACAGGACATATCTAAAATGTTCAACATCACTACCCCTTAGAGAGATGCAGATGAAAACAACACAGATTCCATCTCACTCCACAAAGAATGGCTGCTCTCTTGAAATGCTGCTGAGGCTGTGAGGTGAAAGGAACCCTTCTCAACTGCTGGTGAGAATATAGACTGGTACAAGCACTGCGGGGATCACTGTGGAGATTCCTCAAAAAACTAGGAGTAGAGGTTCCATTTAACCCTGCTGTTCATCTGCTAAATACATACCCAGAATACTTAAATTATTCATATCACAGCAACATTTGTGCACCCATTTTCATAACATCTCAGTTTGTGATAGTTAAATCTTGCAAACAACCCAAATGCTCATCAACTGGAGATGGATAAAGATTTTTTTGTTGTTTTTTGTTTTTTGTTTTTCATAAAATGTAGTATTGCTCTGCCATTAAGAATAATTTTTGCAGGGCTGGAGATTTAGCTCAGTGGTTCCAGCGCCTTCCTCACAAGAGCAAGGCCCTGAGTTCCATCCCAGTAACCACATACAATGCTGGGCATGGAGACTCATGCCCACCAGCAATCAATACCACATACCACAGTGCCGGGCGTGGTGGCCCACTCCTATAATCCCAGCACTTGGGAGGCAGAGACAGGAGGATTTCTGAGTGCAAGGCCTGCCTGTGCTACATAGTGAGCTCAGAACCAGCCTGAGCTACAAAGCTAGACCCTGTCTCAAAAAAAAAAAAAAAAAAAAAAAAAAAGATGTTTGCCTGTAATCCCAGCACTCAGGAGGCAGAGGCAGGAGGATTGCTGAGTTACAGGCTTACCTGGTTACATATTGGGCTAAAGGCCAGCCTGAACTACAAAGCAAGACTCTCAAAAAAAAAAAAAATGATGAGTCTGAGTCATTTATACTCAAATGGATGTACCTTGAGTACAACCACACAAGTGAAATAAAAAGGCTACAGATGTGCAAATACTGTGTCTTTTCTCTGGTATGAGAAACTAAAGATATACATGAGTTCTGGAAGGTATAATAGATATTGTAAAATAGAAAATATTCAAAAGGCAAAGGATATAGGGGTAAAAAATGTGGGGAAAATGTAATGGCAAAATAAAAAGAAACAAAGCTTATGTATATATGGTGCAAAGGATTGTAGGGAAGGCAAGTTGGTGGTGAAAAATGAGAATTAAGTCCTGTCATATAATGGTTCAAATTCTCAATGTCCACTGTGATCATAATGTGTTTATAAAATGTATCAATAAAATTGATTAATTCAAACAATAAATAATAAATTCTATCATTCTAATAGGTAATGGGGTTAATTTAATTATGAGAAGTCTAAACATGATAAATGAGTCTCTGTATGTATCTGTCTTAGGTGGAAATTACCTCAACACAATGAATTCATATTATGTCAGTTCACATAATGACCCCAATGGCTTTACATATTAATATATGATTATTATATGAGTAATATGAAAATATAAAATGAAGATCTCAATGAATAAAATATTTTCTCATAACATAAGAGTGCTGATTCCTAACTATTAGACCACTGGAAAAGCTTTCACAATATAAAAAA
>PVIC010027892.1:0-23568 GCA_004025085.1 Thryonomys swinderianus
TTTTTTTTTTTTTTTTTTTTTTTTGCTTTTTGGAGACAGGGTCTCGCTTTGTAGTTCAGGCTGGCCCTGAGCTCACTATGGTGCCCAGGCAAGCCGCCGCGAACTCAGCAATCCTCCTGTCTCTGCCTCCCGAGTGCTGGGATTACAGGCGTGAGCCACCACGCCCAGCATTATATGTGGTTTCCGGGGATTGAACTCAGGTCCTTGCGCTTGCAAGGCAGGCACTGGAACCACTGAGCTAACCCTCCGGCCCAAGCCTATTCTAAAGAACTTAGTAGGACTGTCTCAAAATAAGTAAATAAATAAATAAAGGGCCAGGGATATACCTTGTGTGAAGGCCCTAAATTCAATTTCAGTACCACAAAATTAACTAATTAATTTTTTTAATTTTTAAATTTTTTTAGTTAATTTTTTATTAACTAAATTTTAAAATATTTTTTAAATTTAAATTTTTTTAATTAATTTTTTTTACATTCAGTACTAAGGGTCAAACTCAGGACCTCAAGCTTGCCAGGCAGGCTCAGTGCTACTGAGCTACATCTTTAGTCCCTTAATTAAATTTTTTAAAGCAAAAGTAAAGAAAAAGGCTAATAGAGCAAAGTTTAGATGTAGTGTCCAGTGCAGGACCCACTGGAGAAGGGACTTCTGAGTTCAGAGTCAGCTCCTTCCCACCTCCTGACCTTTTTCTCATGCTTTTCCATAGCTACCTGTGGATCCAAATGAATGCCTCCACTTCTTCCAACCTTAAATGGTTTTTCAAAAAAGGCCAAATTTGACTATCAGTGTCTGTCATAGCACTCCAGCCAACATTTTTGATTGATGTCTGTTTTCCCTACTAAATTAGATGTCCACAATTTGGTTGTGTTTTCTCTGCATCTCCTGATGTCTACCTGGTACCTGGAAGCTCTCAAAATATATTAATGGTTGAGTGGGTTCATAATAACCAAAAGACCAGGGTTAGGTTAGTGTAGGGTCAGTCAAAGAAGGGTTTAGAATTAGGATGAAGATTCAGAGAGGAGAGCTGGACTGGGCTAAGGATGGGGCGTTGCAGAGAGTGACATGAGCCGAGACAAGAGCTAAGGAAATGGAAGTGGATGAGGGTCATGCCCAAGATCTGGGTGACTGGCAGCTGCCTCATTCTCCTGGGCACCACGCCATCTTGAGCTGAGAGAAGGTGCGGTCAGGCTGGTCAAGCCTGCTTGCCTGGGCTCTGCTTAGCCACCTAATGAATCCTGGGGGATGCTAAGAGCCCAGATATGTAAATTTTCATCTCAATATGTAAATGTCATTTAAACTCTCCCAGCCTCCAGCTTTCTAGACACTTACCATGCTAGAGACTGTGCCCCAGGGGGTTGCTAAGGTGTGATGAGAAGCAGACTGGAGGAGGGGGTAACTGAAGCTCAGAGACTTGGGGAATGGTGCGGCCAGGCCCCCAGGGAATAATAGACTCTTAGGTTATCTGGGGTGAGAAGTCTAACTTCTGAGTCAATAGTAAGATCACTGCATGGGGGTGAGGAGGAAGAAGGGATACAGAGGAGGACTAGAGGACTGGTGGAGAGGGCTTTGGGATATAGAGAAGAGGACCAAGGTATAGAAGGGGGTGAAGAAGAAAACAGTTGCTTCCCCCAAAATCTTCTCTGCCTCCCCAGGGCCACTAGCAGCAAACCTCTTTCCCAAAAACGTTTGATTTGGGTTTGGTCAGGGTTGAGGTTTGGAATGGGTCTCAGGTTTCTGAGGGAAGGAGAGGTGGGTGTGGGCAGTGTGCTGATGTGAGGAAGGCCAGGACTGGGGCTGGGGCCATACGTGGATTAGGCATACGGATGTGGACACTCCCCAGGTATGACCCACACATGAGCACATAACTCTGGGTAGATGCTCACTGAAGAACTGGTTCTCCTGGACCAGGGGTGGGACCCGGAGAGCCTGAGAGGCTCCTGGAACTGATGCACGCTTGTAGAGCTGGCTCACAACGCCCACCCACGTTGGAAGCCAAGCCCTCACTGCTGGGAAACCCCCACCTTGCCCTACCCCAAGGCTTGCAGGGCAGGGAGCAATCCCTGGGGCCCCATCCCCTAGGACACATAATATCAACTAAGGATACTCCCCTGCTTAAAATTCACCAGGAGTTAAAATGCCATTGTCCCTGTGATCAAATCTGAAGTCTTAGTTCTTGACCCAAGGCCCTTTTCTGGCTGCCCTTTGCTTCTTGAAGATGTGCCCTTGCACTTGCCTTGTTCTGTTTTGTAACATTTCCCCCCATGCTGTTTCAAGATCAGTTCATTCTTGTCACCTGGATCTCAGCTAGCAGCATGTACTGAGAGAGACCTCCCTGGGGCTGCCTCCAGTGTCCCCTTCCCAGTCACATCAGCACCCACTCCTGCCTCGCTGTATCTCTTGACTTCACTTGGCATAAAGGTGTATCTATTGATATGTTTTCTGTCTCTTCACCCTCTGGAAGTCAGTAGAGCCAGGGGTCTTGCATGAAGAGTTCACAGCCACTTCCCCGAAGTCGAGGACAGACTCAGAGACAAGAACCATGACACATGTAGAACCCAGAATGTCAACACAGAAAGGGCCTTTCCAGGTCTTCTTGTTCCTCCCATTTAACTGACAGATTTGGGCCACCAAGATGGAGAACTTGTTCAAAGTCAGCTGGAGAAGGGAGCTGGCAGTTTTCCTACTGGGCCAGTCACCTTTCAGAGGATGGAAAACCACGAAGGGGAATGGGGAGTACATGCACTCTCCCAGGGCTCCAGGAGCACCCTGGCAGGAGGCTTCACCCGCATCCCATTGCCAGACGTGTCCAGAGTCAAGGCAGAAGTCCTACCAGTAGCTGGATGTGTCATCCTAATAAATTTCCCTCCAAGTTGACTTTCTGGAAAACCAGATGCCAATGATTTGCGCTGCCCTCTCTGGCTTGGGAGCATTTTTTAGGATAGGCATGACTTCTAATGAAATAAATATGCATCCTTTTCCGGAGACAGGCTACCTAAGCAGTGCCCTGCATAAAGCCAGAGATTTCAAAGGGGTCCACCTTTCCAGCCTTGATCACAACCCAAGTGGCCACAAGGGGGCACCTCTGAGTACCTTTCAGTCCTTTTATGCTCTAAAGTGAAAAAACAAATGTGATTTGAACTAATTTCTTAGACTGGGATCACCAGGTTAGAGATTCCCCAAAACACCTTTTACTGAACAGTAACCTTAGCATTTTCTTCCTGAGTCACAGATGCAGAAAGTGGCAATCTAAGCTTTGACAGGGCCAAAGACAGACCCCTGACCCACACAGGGCCCACAGCCTCAAATCGAAGAGATTGATGGAACAGGGAGATCTTGGTGCTGACAAAAGGATGAGGATACAGAGAGGCAGTGCATTTTTCTCATTCTCAGGAATGGTGGCTGCTCCAAATGTCAGCATAGCAAGGCCTCTGGGTAGCAGTTCAATTAGGAAGTGTGGTCAGATCTGGAGCTTTTCCCAAAGTTGTGCTTTTGTTCTCTTAGATGCTGGCAGCCTGGGACTAGGCTGCCTGGGACCCCGCTGATTGGAGAAAGGACAGAGGGACTTGTCCAATCTAGCGAAGCCCCTGGCCATGTGAGGTTCCAGAAGGTGTCATGGGAGGAGCCTAAAACTATTCAGCTGCCACCATCACCTTATGGATGGAGGAACAATCACACTTATCTTTCTCCAAAGATACTGTGACTTTGTCCAGAGAGATGCAGTGACCAGGGTTTGGTCAGGCACTGGAAAGCTATGGAGAAAGATGTGAATGGGCCAGTTGAGGGCTACACCTCTTATTTTGTTTTGTTTTGTTTAGAGACAGAGTCTCACTATGTAGTCCAAACTGGCCTCAGATTTGCAGTGATCCTCCTGCCTCAGCTTCCCAAGTGCCAGGATTACAGGTGTGTGCCACCACACACAGCAACAGACTTCTATTTGTAAGGGTTACCTGGCTAGTAGGAAGAAGATCAGATGCTAGACTGAGTCAGGAAAGCATTGAGATTTTGGTGAATCCCAAAGTCTCAACTGCTTCACCCAATAAAAAGTATCTTTCTTGGGCCGGAGGGGTAGCTCAGTGGTTCCGGCGCCTGCCTCGCAAGCACAAGGTCCTGAGTTTGATCCCCAGTAACCACATACAATGCTGGGTGTGGAGACTCACGTCCACCAACAATCAATACCACATACCACAGTGCCGGGTGTGGTGGCGCACGCCTGTAATCCCAGCACTTGGGAGGCAGAGACAGGAGGATTGCTGAGTTCGAGGCTTGCCTGGGCTACATAGTGAGCTCAGTGCCAGCCTGAGCTACAAAGCAAGACCCTGTCTCAAAAAAAAAAAGTATCTTTCTTATTAAGTTCCAGCCAGCTCAGTCAGTTCATTCCAGCTGACTGGGTTCATCTGGCTCATCTAGCTTCCAGAGTGGGGAGGCAAAGAGTACCCCAGAGGGCTTCACACCAGCCTTCAGATGGCCACTGTTCTTCTGCTCATAACTCGTCCTCTGGCTCCACCACCCATTAGAGGGCCAGGCATGAGTTTTCTGTGTCCAGGAGTCCAACTGGATTTCAGTGGCAACACTAAAAACTACCACGCCCTGAAGCCAGATTCTGGGGCTCTGCAAAATGCCAGGTTTTGACCTGACGCTAGAGTTTGGGTGTTCCTTCGCCTCCTAATGACAGGCTCTAGGCAGTGAAGGCAAGAATGTAGGGCTTGGCTGGGTGGAGGGTGAGCTGGGAAGCTGCTCGTCTCCAGACACAACAATGGACTCACTGCTCCTACCTTCCTGGACTTCCACCCCTAGCCACCCCCCACTCACACCTGCACACAGGCAAGCACGCATGTCAGCAAAACAGAAACATGAAATAGGAGTCAGACGTAACGGCTTTTACTGAACTCACTAGGTTCAAAGGCAAAAAGAAAAACATGAGATGAGAATGGGGCAGAACAAGATCTCACATCCATGCCCAGGCCAGGGAGTTTGCCCTCAAGAACCTTAGCTAGATGTCTAGGATAGCTGGGCTCCAATTATTGCCCTACCCTAAAGGTGCCAGGGGGAAAGGAGACCTGACAGATCCAGGCGCGCATCCTTCTGTGCCCCGTTTCCAGGCTCCTCTGCAGAAGGAAGCCAGGTTTGCCATCCTAGGCTTAGAGGAAAGGAGACTCAAAATGACATGGTAGGAGAAGTGTGGGAATGGGGAGGACTGGGAAGGAAGGCTTGGCGGTCCAGGCTGGGCAACCCAATGGGAGAAGGTAGATTCCCACAGGAAGCTGAAACAGGCAAAGGCTGTAGCAGGTCCTTCCTCTTCCGGTGGTCTACTGTGCATTTGACTTAAGTCAGTAGCAGTGTTCAATCTGCTAGGCTGGTTGCTCGCAGTTCAGGGCAAAGCTAGAGCCATCTTGGCCAGAAAAATTCTCTACACATGGAGAGGAAGATTCAAGCTGAGAATAGGGAGGAGAGAAGTCTGGGAAACCCTGATAAGCTGGCCTTCTTCATGTTTGACCTGTCCTTTCTTCTGAAGAGGTCTGAAGTGGAGGTTAAATGGAGACACTATTCTCGATGACCGGGGGGTCCAGGTAGGCGTAGGGCAGTGGCAGGCTCTGGTTCCGCTCCCTGATGTCCCTTGAGATCTGGGCCAGGCGTTTCTGGAAGGCAGCAATGCTCCGCTGTGGTACTTCCTCTGTGAAGTGTTGATCCGGGTAGGTACCCAGAGGCCTCTGGGAGAGGAGCAGGTGGGAAGTCAGGATGATGCTCAAAACGGGGTAAAGAGTGATACAGGACCATGGATGGCAACAAATACAATCAAGGTGGCTTTGAAAGGTATGACCCAAGCACAGCCATTAAAATCGTACCCCCCAATCTACCATTCCATGCAGTCCAGCGAGAAACCACCCTCAACATCCACAGCTCCACAGCCTAGAGGAAAGAGTGTGACTTGGGAGCCTAACAACCTAAATTGTGTGCTCCCTTTGCTGAAAATGCTTTGTGGGTTACTGTGACTCCTTGAAATTCGATTTCTGCATCTGAAAGTAGATGGATTGAACTGGCAAATCCTTTCTAGTGCCTGATCTACTCTTTGAACCGAAAGCACTCAAACACATTCATCACACAGCTGATATTAGTACAGATCCTCTAGTAGATTCGCCCAACAGTGTATGTATTACCTCACAATTTTCAGTAAATTCGACCCCTGAAGGGGGCTGGGGATTTAGCTCAAGTAGTACCACGCCAACCTTGAACGCACAAGGGCCCGAATTTAATCCCCGGGACCACAAAAAAAAAAAAAAATCAACCCCTGAAGACAAACAGCATCTGGTTCTGAGGCATCTTCCAATCACCTATGTGATCACTGTCACACTTTACAACACAGCCAACCACAATCAACACAAATCACAGTTACATTCAGGAGATGCCATCCTCTGTCCCTCCCTGTGGAGGGGACAGTCACACATCGCTCCACTGTCCTGATACACAGGCCCCGCCTCCTAACCAGCTCAGCCTTTCCATCTAATGAAACCTTCATGCAATACAGCTGCTATCCATACTGCCAACGTTTAAAAAATTCGTTTCTTGAGCTGGAGATTTAGCTCAGTGGTTCTGGCACCTGCCTTGCAAATGCAAGGTTCTGAGTTCAATCCCCGGTAACCACATACAATGCTGGGCGTGGTGACCCACACCCACCAGCAATCAACACCACATACCACAGTGCCGGGTGTGGTGGCTCACGCCTGTAATCCCAGCACTCGGGTGGCAGAGGCAGGAGTATTGCTGAGTTTGAGGCTTGCCTGGGCTACATAGTGAGCTCAGGGCCAGCCTGAACTACAAAGCAAGACCCTGTCTAAAAAAGAAAAAAAAGAAAAAATTTCTGAGGCTAGAGAAGGAACTCAGGCTGGGCGTAGTGGCTCACGCCTGTAATCCCAGCACTCAGGAGGCAGAGGCAGGAGCATTGCTGAGTTCGAGGCTTGCCTGGGCTACATAGTGAGCTCAGGGCCAGCCTGAACTACAAAGCAAGACCCTGCCTAAAAAAGAAAAAAAAAGAAAAAATTTCTGAGGCTAGAGAAGGAACTCAGGCTGGGCGTAGTGGCTCACGCCTGTAATCCCAGCACTCAGGAGGCAGAGGCAGGAAAATTGATTGCATTGGCAAAGCCCTTCAGAAGGGTACTGAATAAGTGCAGTACTAGTGGGCATTATTTTCCTGTTTCTGATTTTCATCAGGAGAACTCTCTTACCATTAGTATAGTGTCTTTTTTCCCCCCTCCACAGGGCTGAGCATGGAACTCAGGGCCTCACACATGTGAGACAAGTGTTCCACTGAACCACTGAGCTGCATGCCCAGCCCCAGTTTGTCTTAAATACACGTTTATCAAAAATCCTTCTGGAGCTTTCATTTTACAGGAGAGTTTTGTTTTTTGTACAGGAGATCGAACTCAGGACCTTATACTTGCAAGACAAGCACAGTGCCAATGAACTAAATCCCTGACAACACTGGGTTTTTATTAGTAATGACCATTCACGCCAATCAAATGCATCCGCAGCATGTACTGATTATATGGTATCCTTCTTGACGTAATAAATTACATTGCTACATTTCATAAGTTTAAACCAACCTTTCATTTCTAGAATAAACTACCACTTCATCATGGCACATTATTGTCTCACTATACAACACTGGCCTTCCCTGGCTGGCTTATTCCTTTATTTCTTTAATTTTTTGCAATCCTCAGCATTAAATCCAAGGCCTTAAACTGAGCTATGGGGCTGGAGATTTAGCTCAGTGATTCCAATACCTGCCTTGCAAATGCAAGGTCCTGAGTTCTATCCCAGTAACCACATACAACAATGCTGGGCGTGGTGAGTCACACCCACCAACCATCAATACCACATACCACAGTGCTGGGCATGGTGGCTCACACCTGTAATCCCAGCACTTGAGAGGCAGAGGCAGAGGCAGAGGCAGGAGGATTGCTGAGTTTGAGGCTTGTCTGAGCTACATAGTGAGCTCAGGGCCAGTCTGAACTACAAAGTGAGACCCTGTCTCAAAAAAAACAAAAAACAAAAAATTTAGCTACAGCCTTGGTACTTTTTATTTTTTCTTTTGAATCAAGGTCTTATGAAGTTATTAAATTGCCAGGGCTAGATTCAAACTTGCAATCTTCCTGCCTCAGCCTCTTATACTTCTGGGGTTATAAGCATGTACCTCTTCACTCGGCTTTATTTGCTCAATAACAGCTCATAAACCTCTGATTTAGTGAATGAGACAGGGTAGATCCTCAAGCCACAGTTGCTGTGATTGTTGTTGTAAATTTCCAGGTTAAGCTTCTCACTAGTTTGAGGAAGAAACCCTCTATCCTTATTCTCTTGCTTACTTGTTCCTCTGGGCACAGAAAGGGGCAGGATTCAGAAATAAGTTCCTGCCACTCTCAGGATATAGGATTGTAGGTAAAATTTCTAGTAAGATCAGGTGTGGTGGCTCATACCTGTAATCCTAGCACTCTGGGAGGCCGAGCCAGGAGCACTGAATGTATGAGCCCATCCTGGGCAACTAAACTACTTAGTGAGATGCTGTCTCAAAATTTAAACATTTAGGCCAGAGAGTTAACTCAGTGGTTCCAGCCTGCCTAGCAAGTGCAAGGTCCTTGGTTCGATCCCTGTAACCATATACAGCAATACCGAGTGTGGGAACTCATGCCCACCAGCAATCAGTACCACATACCACAATGCCAGGCATGGTGGGTCATGCCTGTAATCCCAGCACTCAGGAGGCAGAGGGAGGAGGACTGCTGAGTTCAAGGCTTGCTTGGGCTACATAGTGAGCTCAGAGCCAGCCTGAACTACAAACCAAGACCCTGCCTCAAAAAAAAAAAAAAAACATAAAAGGGCTGGGGCTGTAGCTCAGTGTGAGGGTCCTGGGTTCAATCTGTAGTGTTGTGGTTTGGGTTGATATGTCCCACGAAAGCCTCATGTGGCCACTGGTGGCTTTTCAGAGGTGGCTGAGTCTAGAGTATGGGATGCTGGGATTGAGGGCATGTGGTTACTAAACCAGTGCACTGATTGGTTTGGCACCACCCTAATCCTGATAGATAAAAGGGGCAGTTTTGTTTCGTTTTTGTTTTTGTGGTACCTGGATCAAGGACCTTGTACTTGCCAGACAGGCACTGTGCCACTGAACTAAGTCCCTGTCCCAGAAAGACACTGTTAAGGTCCCTGGTCACTTTACTACCTTCAGTCTGCCATGAACTATTGTTCCTTTGGGGTGCCATCCTGCCTTGGAGCCAGCCAATTATGGACTGAAGCCTCTACAAAGTGTGAGCTAAATAAACCTCTCTCCTTTTGACTTCTGGTGTTTGGTATTTTGTCTCAGCAATAGGAAAAGTAATTAAGACACCTAGTTACACAATAAAATAAAAATTTAAAATATTTAAAACCTTTTCTGAGTCAAGTGTGGTGACATGCACCTGTAGCCAGTTACTAAGGAGGCTGAGGCAAAAAGATCGCTTGGGCCAAGAAGTCTGAGACCAATCTGGGAAACATAATGAGGCCCCCTCATCGGCAACACAACAAAAACACAAACACCTTGCTAGGAAAGCAATTGCAGTCTAACACCAGATGGAGTCAAGCATGAGAAATTAGGATGTTCACATCAGACAACAGCGACCAAGACCAGGAGGCAGAGTCGTGACTGACTCTGCAATGTATGACTGGCGATGACCATAACTGCGATGAAACCACTGGCCTGAGCTACTTAACTGCCTCCTCTCTCTCTCCCATCTCCCACCTGCCCTTCTCATCCATTCGCATAGGCCCAGGAATATGCTAATCAAAACAAATTAAGTCATGTTATCTCTGGGCTAAAGTTCCTAAGTGGCTCCCCTTTGTTCTCCCAGTGTATGTGCAGACAAAGCCCTACCTTCCTCCTGATCTGACCTGCCATTTCACTGCAGTGAACCGTAATAGAGACTCTTGCCCTCCATTCTGTGGCTGTGTCCTTCCTCTTGCTTAGAAACTGACCCTGCCGCTCCTTTGCCCAAACCTTACTTGTCTCACAGGTTTTAGCTCAAATGTCACTTCCTCCATGAAGTCTCCAAGGTTTTCCCAGACCTAGTTCTACAGGGCCCTGTCTTACTTCTGTCCCATGTCTCAGGCTCATGGCTTGCCCTACCCAGTGTCTGACACACTACAAGTTCTCAGAAAATATGTGAATGGAGAAATTAACTTATAGGAGCTTCCTACAACACTGTGATGCCCTTCATTTGCCTAATGTTTCCTCTACAAGAACACAGGCTCCTTGAAGGCAGAAGGATCTCACTCAATTTTATGTGCCCCGTGCCCAGTGCTGAGACCTGGGGGTTATCCAGAAATGTGTATTTAGTGTTAGGATGAATGCATGAGCAACTGATGGATACATGATTGGACAGATTGATGGACAAATAGATAAATGGATGATTAAACCTGTGAATTATGATCTGATCCATTCATAAAACAGGTATGTCTTTCAACATGTCTTTGTACATTGTGTATTATTCCCTGAAGAAACTAAAGAACTCAGGCAGATAGGTGGTAGACACAATCCCAGCAGTCAGTCCCCTGACTCTCCATGAAAGAGCCACCATCACCAGCCCCATTCTCAGATCTTGTAAAATCTACCCCAAATATCCACCCCTGTATACAGACCTGGTCCTTGGGCTCTTGGCTGACCAACCAGAAGAGGAGAAGGTTGTTACAGGTGACATTCACTTCTGGGAGGGTTTCCAAGTAACTCTTCAGGGTAGTAGTCCCCTTGCTCTGAGGTGGGGGCTGCCTCATGGATGAGGGAGCATTGGGCATCCAGGCCCCGAAGTCATGCTGTAGAGACCCCACCCCATGTGAGTCAAATGGCCACCAGAAGGCAAGGACAGCTCCCTCTTCATCATGCCTGATCCCACGTCCACTGTCCCAACTCTCATGGTTGGGAAATGAGGGTATTAAGGAAAGCCCCAGAGTGGGGCAGGAGCCCAGCTCACCCCTCATCCTTCCCCGCCCGGTGTTCCAGGACTGGGTGGAGTGAGTCACCAGGGAGGGAGGAGGACTCGGAGAGGAGGTAATCCTAGAAAAGGGCCTTGGGCTGGCATGTCTGCAGAACAACCTGATCATCCACACGATGCTAACCAGGACAGGAGCACACAGATTCTACTCGCAACATAACTCCAATCTGAGTTGCCATTTCAATCTTGGACCCAGCTCCACCCAGCCATCCCTCAGCAGGGCCCATTCACCCAAGCTGAGCACCATTTTATCGCTAACCCTGACCCACCCTTCCTCTCAACCTGAATTCTGGCCTCACGTCCATTGCCAAGCCCAAGCTTCTTGTGGCCTGACAGCCCTAGGTCTTCCCTCTGCAGACTCACCTGCCCACTATTGACTGCGGCGTGCTGGGCGGAGCAGTTGAAGATGATTGCAGTCAGATACTTGACCAGCTGTCCTGGGGTGCACAGCCGGTTTGGGAATCCTGGGTGTGGGGAAGAGGAAGGTGTGGAGGGGAGGTACTGAATTCCTAGGGGCAGCTCAGGGTGGGGCTCACTGCACCGGAAGAGTGAGGGAGCAAGAGCTGGACACTGGTTATGGCTGTCTTTAAAATTAGGTTTGGGATGAAGTCGGGGTAGTCATCTCCAACTCTGTGGTCTCTGAAGGGAGTCTAAGAAGTGGATCCTGCAAAGGGACCAGAAGGTGCCCAGCCAGGACTCATGATGGAGAGTCAGGCCAAGCACCAAGCAGCCTCTCTCTGACCTCCAAGGCACTTTTATCTGCAGCCCATATTAGCATTTAAGGATATAATTCTACTAGATTTACCAAGATCTGTCCAAGTACAGAATACCGGACCATCCTCTGCTGGGTTTAGCGGGAGAGACTGTGTGTTACGCAAAGGCGCACAGGAATGGAATCAGAGAGAAGCATCAATGCCTTCACTTGGCTCTTAGAAGAGAAAGCAAGGTAGGACAGGAAGCGGCACTGGGCTGGAGTGGCAGGAGGACCTTCCTGGAGGAAGAGTAGGGGCTTCTCCAAGTTGAGGGATGGCTGATATTGGAATGAAAAAAAGATGACAAAATCCAGGCCCGATGGCCCCTTCCTGTAGTCCCAGTTACTTGGAAAGCTGATCCAGTTGAGCCAGTGAGTGTGGCAGTGCTCAGAAAGCTAAGGCAAGAGGATCGCCAAGAGTTCAAGGCTAGCCTGGCTACACAGTGAGCTCAAAGCCAGCCTGAAGTATATAGCAAGAATTTGTCTCAAAAAAAAATAAAAATAAAAGCACGACAGAGAAAAGCATTGTCAGGGGTGGAGAGAGAAGAGCTCAGCCTCATTCTTGCTCTGTCTGTACCACACTGAGCTCATCCAAGTCCCTGACTTTACCCAACTCCCACCCACTGCTAACCCAAACTCATGGCTCCTGCTCCTAAGCCCTAGACTCAGCAGTGGGGATAAATCTGCAGCTGCTTCCCTGATCTTCCCCCTTGGGAGTCTGCAAGGCACCTCCAACCTGCCACCAAAGGCTTCACTCCTCCCACCCACACTCCCCAGCCTGGCCTCCCCTAAGTCATTCCCTTTCAGTATAGTTGGCCCTATCTGCAGGAAATATTAAATATTTGGGGAAAAATTAGGTCACCTTAAACATGCGTATGCTGTTGTTGTTGTTATTTCCTAAACTACACTGTAAGACAACTATTTTCGAAGTATTCACATTGTTTTTGGTATTAGTAGTCTCCTAAAAATGATTTAGAGTATGTGGGAAGCTGTGGACCAATTCTCTGCAAATATGCCATTTTACAAGGACCTCGGTATCTGTGGGGGTCCTGAAACTAGTCCCCTGTGGTTCCCATGGGCTGCTGGGCTCTTCATCCAGTCTCTCAGACCAAAGGCATCTTTTCTCTCCCACTCCACACATCAGCAAAGACTGCCAGGAGCGAGGCCTCCTCACCATCTCCATCTCCACCTCTCTCCAGTCAACACTCTCTCTCTCTCCTGGATGAATCCTGCTATTTTCACCCTTGTCCCTTATGGCTAGTTCATCTCATGACAGCAAGAGTTGTCCTTTAAAATCACAAGTCAGGATTTGGGGCGTAGCTCAGTGGTAGAGCATTTGCCTAGTGTCATGAGTCCCTGGTTAGCTCTCCCGGCATTCCTCTCTCTTACCTTACCCTGGCTCTGGCCCCTTCTCATTTCCATCCTAATGCTTCTTCCATTGCATATGTCTTCCTGCTATTTCTGAAACACACCAGTGTACCCAGACCTGAGGACCTCTGCCCATACTGCGCCAGGGACTCCACACCCTCCTCCTGGCTATTCACAGAATGAGCTCCTTTACTTCCTTCAGGTCTCTGTCCAGGTGTTAGCTTCTCAGAGAAGCCTTCCTGGACCACCTGTCTGAAATAACCCCTTTCCCTAGCATTCTTAACCAACCTGACATATTTGTTTGTTGATTATCTGTGTCTCTCTGAAAGAATGGGGGAGCTTGGGCCGCAGGGTTAGCTCAGTGGTTCCGGCGCCTGACTCGCAAGCTCAAGGACCTGAGTTCGATCCCTGGTAACCACATATAATACTGGGCGTGGAGACACGCCCACCAACAATCAACACCGCATACCACAATGCCGGGCGTGGTGGCTCACGCCTGTCATCCCAGCACTGGGGAGGCAGAGACAGGAGGATTGCTGAGTTCGTGGCGGCTTGCCTGGGTACCATAGTGAGCTCAGAGCCAGCCTGAACTACAAAGCGAGACACTGTCTCAAAAAGCAAAAAAAAAAAAGAATGGGGAGCTTATATGAAGGCCAGGATTTTTGTCTGTTTATTCACTAAGAAATAACAGCACCTAGACCAATGCTTAATAAATATTAAGAAAGCAGTAATTATTGGTCGAGTGAAGCAAAGGCATGAGAGCATAAGGAGCTGGAGTGGGAAGCCATAGACAAAGTGAGGGGACAGGGAGGGGAGCGAATTGGAGGTAAGGCTGCAGCAACACGCTGGGCCATGTGATTTCTGGGCAGCCCTCAGGCCCAGTGAGGTAGCAGCTGGGCCAGGAGAGGGAAGCTGGCTGAGAAGTAGCTGTCACAATCAAGATCACTAGGGTGGTGACAATGGGAAGCGATTGGAAGAATTAGGACTTGCTACCCAGCCAGTCTTAGGAAGACAGAGGTAGGAACACAAGTCAAAGAGGGCACCAAGGTTTGGAGTCAGCAGAGGGAAAGGTATACTCTTCTACGTTAAATGAGACCTTAGAATCAATGCAACCAAACAAAATATGGTCCTTGATTTGCCTTTGAATCAATAGCACCAACTGGGAGAGGACAAGTGGGACTATTTGAGCATCAGTTAGATATGAGGGTGACATTGGACATTACTGTCAGTCTTGTTAAGTGGTGTAGCACTTGCCTAGAATGGGCGAGACCCTGGACTCCAGAAGTTTAAATTTTAAAAAATTTTAAGAAATTATTGTCAATTTTGTTAAGGGATTTGAGTGTAACCCAATAGCTGAATACAGAAAGCACAAGGCTGTTGAGTCCCATGCCCAGGACTTAAAAAATAAAAATAAAAAAAGGAAAGTTAAACATAATAACAGTAATATAGTGGTGTAGAAAAAAAATCGTTTTTCCCCTCTAGTACTAGGTATTGAACGGAGTATATGTCACAGTGCTTTAGCCTTTTTTTTCTTTTTTTTTTAGACAGGGTCTCAATAAATCATTAACTTTCCAGTGGGCGGGCGCGGGGGAGCTTCAGCAATAAATAAAAGCAACAGGTTGGGCTGGAGGGTTTGCTCAGTGGTTCCAGTGCCTGCCTTGCAAGCTCAAGGCCCTGAGTTCGATCCCAGTAACCACATACAATGCTGGGCGTGGAGACTCACGCCCACCAGCAATCAATACCACATACCACAGTGCTGGGTGTGGTGGCTCACGCCTGTAATCCCAGCACTCAGGAGGCAGAGGCAGGAGGATTGCTGAGTTTGAGGCTTGCCTGGACTACATAGTGAGCTCAGAGCCAGCCTGAACTACAAAGCAAGACCCTGTCTCAAAAAGGAAAAAATAAAATAAAATAAAAGCAAATATGGTACACGGTGCCCAACATTAAACCTAGTGAGTGAGTAAATAAGTGTTGGTTATGTTCTCTAAAATCCATTATGCTTGAAACTTTTGTTTAAAAGCAAGGCAAAACTCTTCCATAGTTGTTCTACAATGGCTGTTCCATCTTCAGGTTACTTAAGACACACGCACACTTGCATACTCTCCTCTGTATGGAACCAGGTGCACTGAGCCTGCTCAGAGCTACATGCCTGGGGAGAGAAGTCCCAGACCAGGGCTGGGAGACCTGGTGAATGGATATTGGAGTCACTTTAACCTAAGCCAGAAGTCACTCTATAAAATATTAACATACAATTTTTTTGTGTGCTGTTCTTAAATGTGAGAATGAGAGGCCAAAACAGAAAGCTCTTCAGGATTGGGATGAGGTAAGATTTCCGACTCTGGAAATCAGCTACAAAGGAGAAAAAGGAGACAGATTTATTCCATTAGGGAGGAGCAGAAAGTGGAATCAAAGAACTAAAACAAGCCAAGAGCTGGGACAAGGAGACGGCTAGGAGCCAGGAAGAAGCCAGAGGGTCAGAAGGCCATATCCTCCCAGGAGCAGAAGAAAGATGGAACAAAGAAGGGAGTTTGTGACATTTGCCTGGCGCTGAGCTTAAGGAAAGGAAGCTGAGAGGGCCCTCTGGGGTTGGAGGTTCTCAGTAGGCTTCTTAAGCAGTATTAGAACACAGAGGAGAACAAAGTCCGGGTGAAAGTATGAATCAAAACTCTGGCAGAGGCAGTGGCTCACGCCTGTAATCCCAGCACTCAGGAGGCAGAGGCAGGAGGATTGCTAGGAGTTTGAGGTTTGCCTGGGCTACATAGTGAGCTCAGGACCAGCCTGAACTACAAAACAAGACCCTTTCTCAAAAAAAAAAAAAAAAAAAAGGGCTGGAGATTCAGCTCAAGTGGTACCCGCACCTATCTTGGAAGCACAAAGGCTGGAGTTTGATCCCTGGTACCACACACACACAAAAAAAAGTTTTAAAACTCTGGTAGTAGCAAGACCACTTCATGAAAAGAGATTGGTGACTAGAGGCACAAGAGGTTATGAGAAGTTTCCAGAATCCTTTGAAGTCAGAGATGTCTTCTACCACATGCTGCACACTGATAGCTCAGCACGCTGGAGTGAATGGACAGCTTCATGTAAACGTGGAGGGACCTGAGGGTCACAGCAAGGGCCTGGCAGACAATCATAGTGGCCTGGGATCCTAATTTGCAGACTTCTCTGTTGCTATTTCCTCATTTGCTAGGTGGGACTGTGCTAGTATGAGTTTCAGAATTACTATATAAGAAGAAGAATTGTTCAAAGACAAGCAGAGAATCCAATTGCTAAGAGCCTGGGGTGGAGGGTGGGGATGTGGGAAGGGGTAACGGTGAAGGCATACCTGAGCTCTCCCGGCCTAGGAAGGCCTGAGTAAAAATCTCACCAACCCAGGCCTGCAGCTCCGAGTCTCGCTGCACCGCCTCATCATTGGGATAATAGTAGCCCGCGATCTCTGAGACAAAGCTGCAGGAAAGAGATGGTGGTGTCCCTGGAGGACCCTCGGGCCCCAACCTGGCCCTGACACAAGACCCACTGTCACTCGGGCTGGGGAGAGGCAGATAGCAAGTCCACTAAGAATCCATGGAGGCTCAGTTGATGGGCTCCTCGATCCAGTTGGAACTGAGTATCCAGGTTTCCCTTAAGTCCCACCCCACCTCCTCAATCTAGAAGACTCAGGGCCTGAGGGAGAACCCACTGGAAGAGTCTGCCTACCACCATCCTCCACTTCAGCACTCAGGGGCCCAGGGGCAGGAGCCCTGTCTGCCTGCCCACCTGCACCGCGGTCCCCAACCATGCTTAGCTTTTGGATGATGCCTCCGTTCCCTTTCTCCACTGCATTCGCATGCACCGGCCCCTCCTTAGCTCACAGCTACCACCCATTTCACTGGGCATCCAAATCCAGCTCCCACTCTTGGCCAGTCCCTACGCTGGCCGGAGCCTGGGAATCCCCAGCCCCAAGCACCCCAGCTGGCATGGACACAGCCCTGGTGGGGGCAGAGAGGGGCTCCCCTAATGGCCTCACACCTCTCAATAGCTGCCCAGATCTTCAGGCCATCGTCTCGATAGTAGTAGTTAGGAATAGTGAGGACACCGCGGGCCCGCAGGCTATCCGGAAGGCAGAAATTGGTGTAGGTGAAGTGGGCCAGACCGGTCCTCATGAGGTACAGAAGGCCGCGCCTCCCAATGGACGTGACCTGTAGACACAGCACAGCTGGGCTGGCCCAACCTCTACCCAGGGCCGCGGGGACCACGCAGGGGCTTGTGCTGTTAACCAAGCTGTCCACACCCACCTGGGCCTCCCTCAATGCAGACTGCGTGGGTTGTGACCCTACTAAGTGCATAGTAGAGATCCTCAGATATTTGATAAGAAAAGAATATGCTGAATGCCAGAGCAGCGCGAACCTAGCTGGGGTAGTGCTGGGGCTGGAGCAACCCTGCCTGGGAAACCGCAGCTTGAGGGGGTGGGACTTGAGAATGAAGCTCTTGGGCGGAGCAAGTGGGAAGGGCATAGCTTGCGGGAAGGGCCAGGTGGAGACTGCTGGACCGTCTAGAGCTTGTGAGCGGGGCGAAGCACCCTCAGGGTCGGGATAAGGAGGCCACAAGGAGAGACTCATCTGGACAGGTAAGGAGGCCACACCTGGTCCACGAGGCCCTCCGGATTGAGCAGCGTGGCTCTGGCAATGGTGTTCACCTGCAGCGTGTAGCGAGTGTGGGGAAGCAGGAGCTGCAAGCAGGATGAGATCACGTGAGTCCAAAGTCAAGGAAGAAGGCCACCGGGTCCCCCAGCCACTTTGGTCCCTTCCCTGCCTGGTACTGACCTTGAAGATAGGATGGCAGAGCGGCAGCTGACGCAGCGTGGCCATGGAGAAGGCCTCGCACAGCAAATGCGTGCACAAAAAGTGCGTGTTGTTCTCGTGCACCAAAAACTCTGAGTTACGCACCCATGTCTTGGCCAGCAGCCAGTCCCACTCGGAGTCAGTGGGCAAAAAGATGGGGCTATCGGGCCCGGGGATTTGGCTGAGCTGCGAGGGTAAATAAAGAGGTGGGGGCTCAAGACTGTCTCCTGGGTCCCACCCCGAGGCCCGCCCCAAACTCACCTGGATGGCCAAGGGCAGCAGCGCCCCCTGGGGGCTGAGCCACAGCAGGCAGAGTGGGGCAGCCACGTACTGCTGGCGGCCGTTTAAACACTGGACCGGAGCGTCCGCCAGGATCCAGTAGTCGGCGAGGAAGATGTTGCCTCTCTGGAAAAGAGGCGCAGAAGCTTAGCTTGCCCTTCGCACCCGTGCTCCATCTCCCTGTCGGTTCCGTGCCGCAGGAACGAGTTAAGGTCCCCGGTGCGGCCACAGCAATTCTCGATGCCTGGGCTAAGGGCCAATGCTGGGAACCACACCCTCCCCAGAATGTGCAGAATGAGGTCCAGGTGAGTCTCTCCTTGTGCAACCTCTCCCAGCATCCAGGACAAGCCCGCGTCCGCTGTCCTTCCTGCACACGTGGTCCTTCTGTCACCTCCCCCTTTGAGATCCAACCTCCATGTATTCAACAATAAGAAAATGAACACACCAAGAGAATTAACTGCTGAAAATGTCTGAGGCGTGGCTACCCCAGAGAGAGTAGGTCATCACCTACCCCATCCATGCCTTCTGTCTCCTAGTCTTCTATGAGTGTTCCAGCTACATCTGGAGGCCCTTCCATTGGCTTGTTTTTCAGGCCTCTTTGGCATTTGGGATCTTTGAGGCCCCACAAGCCTCAGACCATCCCAAGCCCCATCTGACCCTCATGCCTGCCTGCTCAACTTGAAAGGTGCAGGAAAAGGGCTGCACAGGACATGAGCCCCCAGGCCTAGGCCACTCTGCCTTTCTCCACAGTGGCCAACCACTTGCCTCCCTCCTATCAAGCCCACTATGGAGGTCCTCACCCACCTCTAGCTCTGTCTGCAGACAGGTGTCTGGTCCCAGCAAGGGGGCCACCATGTCATTGGTGACGGGCAGCTTGCTGGGCAAGCTGGAGAGGCAATGGAGCATGACAGGATTGACGCCATTCAGGTACTGGTACCCGAAGAAGTTGTCCTCACACCAGTGTTCTGTGACATATTCTAAAGAGCAAGAGAGGGAACCAGAAGGTCTGGAAATTACTTTCCTATGTTTCTGGTCCTGTGAAGCCCTTTGCTTGTCACTGTTGTTTAGGTTTTCTCCCAGTATCTTTATGAGGTAGGTACATCTTTGACTGAATGCTAGACACTGAAGGACTGAGAGATGGAGGGACTTGGCTACTTGAGGGGCAGAACACAGACTTGAACCTAAGCCCTTCTGACCCCAAAGCCCAGAATATCTGGCAGTAGGAGTAGGGAAGCGAGTTGTGTGCTTCTAGTCAGGATTCTCCCTGACATATTCCTACCCTCCACATCACAGGAGGTGACTGGGTTGCCAAGGGGAATTTGGGAGATGCCACCAATGAAAGCAGGCATGGGGTGGGGAGATTTAGCTCAGTGGTGCCGCACCTGCCTGGCAAGTACAAGGTCCTCAGTTCAGGAAAACAACAGCAAAGGAGGAACCAGCAGCATCTCCCACTCAAATACAGTGGTATCCGAGGGAAGACTGAGATGGGGAAAGAGACTGCTATGAGACAAGGTAAAGGATTGGCACCCCCTGCCTGGCTCTGCACACCTGTAGTAAAGGTCTTGTGGCACCAGAAGATATTCCGCAGATCATCCAACTTCTTCCAGGATCCCTTGCGGTCCAGCAGCCCTCGAATCTTCATGCCCAAGGACCTGCAGAAGGCGGGAAGATGAGAATGGTGCTGGCAGCTGTTAGAAGCCACTGTGTCCCCAGAGAACTGAGGGGGTCATTCCCTTCCCTACTGTAGTGGTGCCTAAGAATCCACACAGCAAACAAGCCCAGTACTCCACTGAGGCTCTATAGCCTGAAGAGTTCCCGGGTCCAAATGCAGCTGTCCCTGCGAGGAGAGACAGGAGCACCTGGGCCTCTGGTGCAGACGAGCCTCCCCCCACTGGGGCTCTGGTTGCTTTCTCTAAGTGTCATTTTTGTCATGGATTTTCATCTCACCACCCCCTCAAACCTCACAGGACAAACTCACACCTGTGAAGTTCCCCACTACCCAGATTCTACCAACTTTTCCAGCTTTTTCTCACATCCTGTGCTCTAGACAAGAACAACAAGGCCAGCTCTCCAAACATAACCAAGTACTTACTTTGTCTATGACTGGACTGGTGAAAGGACAATTGACAGGCAAAGGGACCTGCCTTCTTTGTGGAAGTTTAAATTGTTTGATTTTTTTTTACAGTGACTATCATTTTACAGTGGGAGGCATGGCTGAAATTAAATTGGTTTTCCCTCACTTCTAGGGCTCTGTTTCAGCTGGGTCTCCCCCCAGAAGCCAACTCCTACTTGACGAGGTCTCGCAGTTCTCCTAGATATATCTAAGATGCAGAATCCTTTATGAAGTCCTGTCTGGCCTCTCCTGAGACACACACTCTGGTTCTTTCATGAAACACACAGCTTTCCCTGCATACATTACAAACATAGGACACATATAACATCCTCCATTTGGCTGTGAGCTCCTTAGGGCAAGGTCTCACTACCGTGTACCTCAACACAGTCCACTCCCCATAACCACTCACCAAGGGCACTGAACCAAAGGAAAGGGAATGGACCCCAGAGAGGGCAGGCTTGTAGCAATCAGTTAATAAGGTAGTATATATAAAGTCATCAGTGTGCCCTGAAGACTGGGCCACTGGGGAAGGCAGAGGGCCAGGGGCAGCAGGAGGGAAGCTGTTTGCCATGAATGATCTGACAGGCCCAAGGTCGAGACTGCCTATCTCACAAAATGTTTGCTCTCTTACTGTACAAAGATTTGCTCAGTCCCCATCAATCAAAGCCCAGAAGATGAGGAAAAACTCAACCCTGACAGCAGAAGCTAAGGAGGCAATTAAAGGAGAGTGGAGAGGACCTCACTTTGCAAGTACCCCCCACGAATGTCCTTCAGAACACTGTGCAGTCACCTCACACTCAGCTCTCCAAACAGCTCCCTGTGCTCACGGGCTCTCAGAGCCATCTCTGGTGGTCCCTGTGCTGCACCCCCACATCCCTCTCGGAACCCACTCGAGGGCCCTCTCTACCTTCTCAGATGCTCTTCTGATCCTTCAGTCCCCACGAGGGGCCCACAGCCTGTTCTTTTTTGAAGCCTGGGCCACGTGTGGCCTCCTACCTACTCCATCCACCCCAGACACTTCCAAGCTCTTTTTCACCCCTTATATCCACTCTCCATCCCACTTGTCTTTAGAAAGAATCATTCCAGGCAAAGACGTCCAGGAGATGAGGCCCAAGCGCTTGTGCTGGCTTCCTTGGGCCTCCAAATTCAGCCCCTGCTTAGTTGGCCAGCTGAGTCTTCCGTTCTCACCTGAGCCATTGGCCAGCTGCCCCCAACCTGTGTTTGGTCAATAAATAGCACTTGCCTACTGCCCCCTTATCTCTTCTCTCCACAGAGCTACTACCTGGGCCCAGCTGACACCTGTCCTGTCTGGTAATCCAGGGCTAACGGAACTCCTCCCTCCGCCCCGTCACACTTAGAGCCCGCTCTTTACTCAAACCGCTAGTAACTGCCATGGCTAATTAGCTGGCTGCAGGCTCAAAAGCTATTTTCAAATACTACTACTAGGAAACCCCTATGGAGAGATCATTGTGTTCTGGATAATTCTCTCATTTCCTTTTCCTCAAAGTCTATGAGGTTGGAATGGATGTAATTTGTCATTTAACAAGTAAGGAAATTGTTTAGAGACTAAGTGAAAATCGAGGGTGTATAGCTAAAAGTATTGCTCTGGGACTTGAAACTGAAGCAGTATGGCTCTGTCTCCTCGACGTGAAGGACTAGGCCTCTCTGACTACACACGACCCCACCGGTCTTCCCGGGACCGTGCTGCTCTGGAGTAGATGTTCTGAGAGGTGCAGAGTAGGCAGGGTGGATGAGACAAAGGAGGGAGGGGAGGGAGATTGGGGAACAAAAGAGGGAATGTGAGGGTGAGTGGGAGGGAAGAAAGGGGGCAGGCAGAGGGCCTGGGGGGCAGACGGATGTGTGAGATGTGCACAGAAGGACAGCGCAGTGTGCAAGAGCGCAGAGGTCGGCGGTCTCACGCAGGAATGGCATTGAAGAGCAGTGAGGCTGTCTTGGTGGCCGAGTAGCGAACATTGGGCTCCATGTGCAGCAGAGACGGGATGTCAATTTTCATTGGGAATCCAGGCAAGTACCGATTCCCAGGACTGGGGATAAAGGGAGTAGAAAGACGGGAAACCAGTCAGTGCGACCTGCAGCTGCCTCCTCTTACTCCTTCCCTCTGTCCTGCCCCTCATCCCGTCCCCAAGTTCCCCCTCATTCCTGGCTCTTCCCCTGCCCTTTCTGCTCCAGATCTGAAATGACTTCCTCACTTTTGTCCTCTCTGCCAGTCCCCACTTCTAGTCCCCTCTCTTCCTGACCTTGAGTAGAACTGTATTTGTCATAGACCCTAACTCTCCCAGGCTGCCCAACCTCATCCTCCCATGTGACCCTCCCTCCACCTCACTCCTCTCTACCTCAATCCCAAGCCTCGGTCCTCACCTGTCACCCTGCTCTGCACAAGGTATTGTCTTGGTCAAGGCAAATTTCTTGTCTGATTCCATCTCCTCAAAGCTGCTGACATCCACCATGCGGGGGAAGCCAGGGGCATAGATCTTCCAGCTGCCCAGGGAAAGAGGCAGGTCAAGCAGAGAAGGCAGGTCATGCTTGGGATAAACATCCTTAGCGTTTTTATTTTTATGGTTATTTGATTTTGCTTTACTTATCTGTTGGTGGTGATACGGAAGATTGAAACCAGGGGCTTTGCACTGTCTTGGCACTTATTTTTTTCTTTCCCTCTTTTCTGAGACAGGCCTCACTAAACTGCTAAACTGCCCAATTTGGGCTGCAATTTACAATCCTCCTGGGCCAGCCTTTCACAGTGCTAGGATTACAGGCATGCACCACCACACCCATCTCAAATTTCACCTTTTAAAGACTTGATTCAGATTAAAACTACAGAAATTCCCCTGAGGGATTTAGCTCAGTGGTTCCTGGCATCTGCCTGGCTAGCACAAGGTCCTGAGTTCAATCCCTGGTAACCACATACCACAGTGCCAGGCATGGTGGCTCACTCCGTCTCAAAAAACAACAACAACAAAAATTCTACAGAGATCATCTATTTTCCAGGTATGTGGCAAAGAACTGGATTTTCGGGCCGGAGGGTTAGCTCAGTGGTTCCGGCGCCTGCCTCGCAAGCATAAAGACCTGAGTTCGATCCCCGGTTACCACATATAATGCTGGGCGTGGTGGCTCACGCCTGTAATCCCAGCACTCGGGAGGCAGAGACGGGAGGATTGCTGAGTTCGCGGCGGCTTGCCTGGGCACCATAGTGAGCTCAGGGCCAGCCTG
>PVIC010027893.1:0-23598 GCA_004025085.1 Thryonomys swinderianus
AGAGAACAGAGAAAGATCATGTTACATTACTTTTTTTAGGGCTGTGTAAATTCCTAAAAGGTTTCCTCTTTTGTGAGGAAAAGGTACCTTGGCAACCATACACTCAATTCCCTACCCTTCTTTGATTTTCTGCTTTGATACAAAAATTATCACTGCACTGAATTGCCGAAACTTGCAAGTTGATCAGTCTAACAGGCTCACAAAATGTTAGATTTTGGTCTCTACCTCAAAGAGCCTGTTTATTTTCTTTAGCAATCCGAATGCAAAAATTTTTAGTTCTAATATTTAAAAATATTTAATATGTAGTCTGCATGTTTCTGGTTACAGCTAGGGAAAAGAGTATTCTCCCAAGGGCAGCTTGCCAATATTAGTTAAGAAGATAAGGAAAAAGAGGTGCCTTAGTTCTGAGTAAGCAAGTAAGCTATGATAAAGCACTGAAAGAGAAGAGTTAAGAACCAAGACAAAAAGTCTAGGTTACAAAGATGAATCAGGCCTAAAGTGCTGGGTATTCAGAGGTCAGCACTTGACAACTGAAATGGGTTATGAGTTACCCAGAATTGGTTTTCATTAATCTGTTCACCAAATGTTTATTAAGCAGGTACTAGCACTTGATGTTGGGAATAAGCCAATGGGTAAGCCAGACACAGACCCCGTCTTCATAAAGTTTAAAGTCAAAAATAGTTGAAGAATGAACCAATGTTGACTTTGATGCTACATGATTTCCTAGGAATTGGATTTAAGTAGGGATGGTTGAGGGATTTACAGATTAATTCGAGGTCAAAAAGACTTCCTCAGAACAAGTAAATCAAGGAGACTTTGACACAACTAGTACTTTCTTTATATTTTTACCTTTAATCACAATGACACATGTATAAATGGGGAGATGATAAAGTCTATTTTATCATAGGTCACAAGGTCGGATATTTCTAGTATACTTGAGTTTTCTAAAAGACAGAGTGAAAGAACATAAAAATAAGAGCTATTCATAAGCCCATTCAATAACCATTTATTAAGCATCTATTATATTCAGGGAATAGTTTTAGGTCTGAATTTGTATATATGAAAAAGAGAGCAACCCTAGAAATTATAGCAATATGGTTCAGTGTGTTATAATAATATGGTAAAGTACAAGGGAAGATCAAAGAGGAAGGTACTAATTCATAAAAGCAAGCTGGGAAGTACTTCTGAGAGGTAATGCTTGGACTGAATCTTAAAGGCAAACTGATTGTTTTAAGGTGAGAAATGTTTGGATGATTTGATATGCAGCAATAAATTACTGGAGCACCTTATGGAGACTGTATACCACAGCACAAACAGAAGACTATGGAAAATACCTGTCTATATAAACTTTGCCTCATGAAATACACTGAAAATTTCTTAATATTTTTAATTCACATAGTCTGAGGTTTACTTTCTGTGTTGGAAGTAGAAAATTTTTTAAAAGCCACGCAGAATGGGAAAGAGATAGGTAATGGGAAGAGGTCGCATAATCTCTGTCTTGTCTGATTTCTTCACAGAGTTTGTTGGCAGAGGACTTGGTCAAGGACCAGTTAGCCTCCTGTTGGTCAGGACTTGGTTAAATCATTAGCCAGGGAGTTTCGGAATGGGAGGAGCAAGAGGGTAAAAAAAAACTATCTGATAGGGAGAGAGGGGGGAGAGGGGAGGGAGGGATGGAGAGGGGGAGAGGAAGAGGGAGAGGTGGGGGGGAAAGAGAGAGAGAGAGAACAATATATCTAGTGCGATACAATCTTTCCCTTGAAAACCAGAAAAATCTAATTTTTTCTCCATTCCAAGTAGTGATGTAAAACCAAAAAGGAGAGAAAATTAAGTTTTCTACCTTTTATGATTTAAGTGGGTGGATGAAGGAACAGAGCCAGCAACAAAGGCAACAGCAGAACATGAATATTCCAGACAACTGTAGTAAACAGCCCCATGCTTCAAGGCTGCTGGATAGCACATAGTTTGGCGGTGAAAGGGTGGCACTGGCCTGGTTGGAAAGCACCAGATCAGAGCAGACAAGTCATAGAATACCTACAGCTTTCAATTTCTACACCAAGAGATTGAAAAATATTCTTCCTAGAGCAAAAAGGAACATCTGACTACAAAAGGAATAGATGTGAATTCATATTTTATTTACATTAGGGGTAAAATAGTATTAGAACTATAACTCTATTCAATAACACTCTTAAATATAAGAAATGTTTCCAGAAGTCATTCTGAGTAAATAATTCCTTCCTTCTTTATTCTGTTATACTGCCTGAGTATCTACTTAAAATTTAAAAACCCTCTTGCCTTTCATATCACCAGACCCAAGGGGTGCAAAATGAGAGGAACATAGGAAGATAATGACAGCAAGGACTCTGGGCCACCTGGCTCAAATAAAGGTTATGAATGAAATCTTTCCCAGCTTTAGGAAGTAGCAATGATACTTTCAGGCAGAACTGGTTACAGTCTGTGGGGTCCACTACAAAGTGAAAATACAGGACTCCCTGTTTAAAAATTATGAAGACTTCCTGACAGCAGCAACAGAGCATTAAGCCATGCACAGGGCCCTTCTGCACAGGTTGCCTGACCAGGAAGCTGGTCCACATATGGTCCTAAGGAAGAGCTTTAGAATCACAGCTGGATCTAAATCCCATCTCTACTGCTCATTAGCTATAGGACCCCAAGCCTGGGCAATTTTTTCACATCTTTGTGTTTCCAAGAGGTTGTTAGTTAGACTCTAGCATAGTGAGAATTAAGTGGAATAATGAAGAGAATACATAAAAAGTGATCAGCATAGCTGGGCATGGTGGCTCACGCCTGTAATTCCAGCACTCAGGAAGCAGAGACAGGAGGATTGCTGAGTTCGAGGCTCGCCTGGGCTCCATAGTGAGCTGAGGGCCAGCCTGAACTACAAAGCGAGACCCTGTCTCAAAAAGAAAAAAAAAAAGTGATCAGCATAATGCCTAACACATAGTAAGCGTTCAATAAATAGTAACTATATTATACAGGTAGTTCTTAATCTGGTAAGTTGAAGAAGTAAATTGTTGAATTACTATTAAGGATATGAAAGAGAGTAATATTTCAGAATGAAATAATGGACAGCAGAAGAAACCACCGGTAGAGCAAAAAGACAGCCAACAATATGGGAAAAAACTTTTACCAACTGTTCCTCAGATAAAGGGCTACTATCTAGAATATATAAAGAGCTTTAAAAAATCAGCCCCCCAATTTAAAGACCCAGTTTAAAAGTGGGCATCTGAAATGAACAAACACTTTTCAGATGAAGAAGTAAAAGCAGCTAAGAAACACATAAAGAAATGCTCAACATTACTGGTCATTTGAGACATGCAGATAAAAACAACTCTGAGATTTCATCTCACCCCACAAAGAATAACTGCTCTCTCAAAATTAGCCAGCAACAAATGCTGGCAAGGCTGTGGGGAGAAAGGAATCCTCTTCCACTGTTGGTGGGAATGTAGGCTGGTACAAACACTGTGGAGATCAGTGTGGAGATTCCTCAAAAAACTAGGATTAGAGGTTCCATTTGACCATGCTATACTCCTGCTAGGGATATACATGAAAGAACTAAAAGATTCATATTACAGCAACATTTTTGCCCCCATGTTTATAGCAGCTCAGTTTGTGATAGCTAAATCTTGGAAACAACCCAAATGACCATCAACTCTAGATTGGATAAAGAAGATGTGGGGTACTTTTTATAGAGTGGAGTATTACTCTGCCATAAAGAACGATAAGCTTGGATCATTCATACTCAAATGGATGTACTTTGAGGACATACTCATAAGTGAAATAGGTCACAGATGTGTAAATATCTTTTCTCTGGTATGAGAAACTGAAAATGTTAATAAGTCCTAGAATGTATGATAGTCACTGTAAAATAGAGAATATCCTAAGGGAAATGGGGAGTGGGGTAAATAATGAAGGGAAAGAAAAAAATTATGACAGTAGAAAAAGGGGAAACAAACTCACGTGTATAGAGGGTAGGGGGTTGTAGGGTGGGTAGAGAATGGGAAAAAATGAAAATTAAATTGTGTCATATACTGGTACAAATTCTCAATGTTGAGTGTGATCATGATGTATACATAAAATGTACCTATATCACAATATTTTTTTAAAAAAGAATGAAATAATGGAGAGTGTAAAGCAGACTAAATCTTTTAACTGCTGCTTTTTCAAACCACTTTCCTATTTCTTTTCTTCCTTTTATTGTCAGGCATACAAAGATGATCTGCATGTTGTCTCCATTTCTCAGCTGTATCTCGTGCTACATTCCTGTTTTATTTGGCTTTTAATATCTCCATGCACCACCCCATGAAGCAATCGCTTCCTAAAATTTGCCACTGACTTTCTGTTTACTAAATATAATGGATGTTTCCCAACTTTTCTGTAGAAACTCAAACTGCTACAAATTTCTCTAGCTTGAATCCATTGCCTTTCAAATGTCTGTGGCCCTGGATTCTTGTGTTTAGCAGCATGTTTAAACAGCCAGGGACCCATCAGGGACATCATAAATGGTGGTGACAGGATACATATCTTAGATGAGTAAATTAGTTCTTTTATTTCTCTGATATTCCTTGTTTTCTTCCAGGGTAATTCCTTTTCTTCTCCCTATCTCCTCAAATGCATCTAAACTCTAAGCTTCGGTCTTTGGTTCTTTTCTATACTGCTACTACTGGTAAGCTCAGCTAATCATAAGGCTTCAGAGGTTAACTTCTCTATATAAGACTTTGTCTCCCTTCTTTTAAACCCTAGGAACCCTCCCCCACTCCAAACACCTTCAGGGCATGCCCACTGAGAAGTTCCAGTATCTCCTCAAGATAGCATTTAGCTTCTCTTCCCCTAAACTGGCTTTCCCTTCTTTCTGTCTATCCTATTTTTGTAGGATTTGTCTGTCTTATTCCTTTACCATAAGTAAAGATTATGTTTGATGTTACTTTATCTCATCTTTCATATTTAACAAATAACAAAGTCTTCATTTTTCCTTTATCATACTTATTGGACTCATCTCTTCACTGTGTCAGTTCTATTTCAATTCCTTATCTTCTCACACTAAGACCATTTGAATAACCTACTATTTGGTTGTAGAGTTCTCTTTTTCCCCCTACTAAAGTCTATTCACCATGTTTCTGTTGAGAATCTTCACAACCTTCCCCCCTTCCTTAACTCTAACTCACTTTCTGTCATCTACAGGAAACAATCTCAACTTCTTATTTGACATTCAATGTCTGCTATAATCTGACTTGAGACAACTCTTTCAATTTTACAACCTCTCTGTTTAAACCTTTTGATTTGGCCAGACTGATCAACCTCATCAATTGGCACCTGGAACTTTCTTCTGTGCTGGCTTCTGTTTCATGACCATGATTTTTCCTCTCTGAAATTCTTGCCATCTTCCTTACAAAAGAATTTACCATGCTGTGAAAAATTCTCTGTTGGTAATCATAGTCCATGATGATCGTTTTTTTCTCAACTCCTATAACACCACATGCTTAGCATTTCAAAATATGTGAATTAGTACTTTACCTTTGTGATTTCATTTAATCCTCACAACTATATGAGGTAGGTAACATTATTATAGGTGAAAAAACTGAGGCCAAAGAACTGGTCCCAAGTCATGTAGCAAGTGACTGGAATCTAAAGTCTTATTAAGCTGAGAATAACTCATAGGACACCACCTCTTTCATTTTCTTGTCTCCTTTAAAGCAAAAATCCAGCACAGTATGTGCACACAAGCAGATGTTCAATAAATACACTGATTGAGAAGATTGCTTAAGTACCACCCATGATTTTCTAGTACTCACAGACTTGTCAATTTAGCTGAGCATGTTAGACTTCTGTGTCACCTTTTTACGTGGCTTAATCTATAACTCTGGAGTTAGCAAAGTTAAATGCCTTTTATCTGGTCCAAATTTTAGATGTTTTCAGGTGATGAGGTCTACTTCACTACTATCTTTGTTCTTCTTCTAATAACCAGGAAATAAAATCTGCTCCTAAAAATCAGGCTGGCTAACTGATGGCTTATGAGGCAAAATGGACTATTTGTAATTCTGGAGATAGATACTAAGGCAGCAGAATGGATTTTCTATCTTCTGGCAAGACCTCAGTAAAAGAAACCAGACAAAGTTAATCATAGGAGATCAAAGGAGAGGATACTAGAAAGGAAGGCTAGAACAAAAAGGAGGTGGCACTGGAAACAATCTGTCTAGGAAATGGCATGGTCCTTCTCGCACAGTTGCTTAAAGCTGTCAGATCCACCCCTGTTCTAACAGCTGTCACCATGTAACATGGGTTCTGTCATAGCCGAATGATTCATGGTCTGTACAGAACGGTTTGCACAGTCCAACCCTCTCTTAATTCAGATCCCTCTAGCACCTGATCTTATTACTTATTTCTCTAGGTTTCACAGATATGAAATTCAGCATTGCTCCCCTATGACCAGCTTTTTATTTTTATTTTTTATTTTTGTGATATGGTTTGGATTTTCTCCCCTAGGATGTCACCTCAAGTGGTGGACATTATTTCCAATTTTTAGGTCCTGCACCTTGGAGCTACTGTAAACTGTCCTGTTTTTCTTTCTTTTTTTCTTTCTTTCTTTCTTTCTTTCTTTCTTTCTTTCTTTCTTTCTTTCTTTCTTTCTTTCTTTCTTTCTTTCTTTCTTTTTTTTTATCTCCACTTGTTGAGCTCTATTGGAAAGACATGAATGAGGTTTTCAGAGAAACTGATGGGAGGAGAATAGGGGAGAGAAAAAAATAAGAAGAAAAATACCACCCGAAAATTGTGATGAGCAAGCAAGAAGTCCTAGACAGCTTTTGGAAAGTTACCTTACAAAGGAAAAAATGCCACAGTTGCAATATTAAAGCCATTCCCCAGAGATACCATTCTCTTTACGAGGCTGCATTCATTGTTTTCATGGCTTTGGTTTTCCTTCCTGTCCTTTCCATCCTCTTTGCAAGGCAAGCTGCTATTTTCATCCTTCAACACTTGGCTTAAATGTGTTTTCCCCTGATCTTCTACAGCTAATATTTCCCTCTTGTTTCCACTACTTCCTTACCTCTCCAGGACATAACAGTGTTCAGCATATAACAAGTATTTGTTGTTGTGCGATAAAAGACATCAAGAGCAACATGGAAGTGCAATTTGCACTTCATTTGCAAAAATCAATTTGTTTCCTGGTACTTTTCTCATGTAACCACATTTTCCTTGATTTTGAGGAAGTAACTTTAGACCTTCATAAAGGAAGTTCTATTGGTACCACTGGCACAGTAGGTGATTTTTCAACCCCACCGGTGAAAAAAACATTTCCCCCTCCACACTAAAACTCAGGACAAGCTTAATGGTAACAGCAGATTACCCATCCTACCATTTCTACTGCAGTGAGAACTAAATTACACTGTGAGCCCAAAGCTGCCACCAGTCTTAGTGAAATGGGGGAGGGAGAATAATTAAAAGACACTTCTGCAGAAGACCTGGGGGGGGGGGTTAAACCTTGCCTTATAAGAAATGTTAGAAACTCACGTACAACAGCTTCTTCCTCTGTACATGTCAGACCCGATCCTGGTGTCCAGCAGTGACCTTATCCCATGGGTGTTGGGCCATCACTCAGCACAGAAAAACAAGGGGCCAGTGCCTTCCTGGAGCATCCCTCCTCTTGCCTCCGGGCCTGATTTCCCTTATGCGGACTGTCCTCTCCTCCCAGCACCAACCCCGTTCCCCTTCTGCTGGTGCCACCACGCACCAGTCTTGCCTTCTTCCCGCAGGGGGCCCTCAGGCTCTAGTCGGGGTCAAAAGTGCCGGCTTCTGGGCTGTCAGGCCGCGGCTGAGGAGGGGGCGCCGCGCTCAGGCCCCACCGCCAGCAGGGTCTCCTAGTACTCTCCGGGACAGCGGAGGCGACGCAAGCCTCGCGAGGCCACGGGCGGCCGAGGCAGGCCTCTGCGCGGCGGCGCTCCCCGCCTCGGAAAGCGCGCGAGTGCCGGGACTTCAGACGCTTTCCCACAGCCTCCCGCAAGCGCGGCCCCAGAGCTCGCTGCAGCCCTCAGCGCCTTCCCGGCCCAAGGCGCGCCGCGGCGAGCCGGTTGTCCGCCCGGACTGCTAGATCAGGCCGCCTGCCTGCCGGTGTCCACGGCAAAGCCCCGCCTCGCGCGGCCCAGTCCGGCCGCTGCGCAGGGCCGCGGCGTGACAGCTGGGTGCCCAAAGGGTTAAGCCGGCAGCGCGGCGCCGGGTGTCCCTGCGCGCTGCCGGTCGGCCGCGAGCCGACCCCAGCGCGCACGCGCCCGCCCGTTACCTGCGGTAGCCTTCGCGCTCCTCCTCCACCTGGCCGCTCTCTCCCGGGGGCCGCCCCTCAGCCCGCCCCCTCGGCTCGGCGCCGCGCACCCTGCCGGCTACTCCGACGCGGCGCTGGAGGAGGGGCGTGGGCGATTAACATATATTAGCATACCAGCGCTTGTCACGTGGCATCTCCAGCCAATGGTCACTCTGAAAAGGCGGGGATTGGGCTGGACACGCCTTAGTGCTGCTCCCGGCCTGAACCGGTGGCCATGGCAACGACTGGAAGGGCGGGGGAGTGGGGAACCAGTGGCCCCCCCGGGGAATATCTGCTCTACCTGAGCTCTGCGGGGCAGCACAGAATACCGTTTCCATTCGGCATAGAGACTGGGCTGAATTTGGCTCAGCCAAGGAGATTGAGATTCGGCACTTATGAGTAGTTAACCACGTATCTGACACTTTTCCGCAAAATGTGATTCTCGGGGTAATCTGCTGTCTGTACTCTTAACCTGACTTGACACTAGGGAAAGCGGAGGCTAGAGGTGAGATCCCCCGTCCAGTCGCATAACCACGCTAAACCGCAGACAGAGCTAGATCTGAGCCTATTCTGTTCTTCAGCCCCAGGCCTCGTCTATTTTCTCCAGTAGGGGTCCCCCAATACCTCCTCACAATTCCAGGTAATCAAATAGTTGACAAACCCCCACACATGATCTATACAGTGCCTTCTGTTTCCTTATAGTGACTTTTGAGGTTAGTAGAGCAGTTATGTCCATGATACTGATAAGGGGAAATGAGGCGCAGAGAGGTGATGTGACCTGCCTTAGGTCAAAGCTATTAAAGCTAGTGTTTACTATAATTTATGTGCGTTCAAACTCTCTTCAATAACGTATGAATTTAATCTCAATTTGGCGATAATGCTATGACCATTTTACAGATGGAGACACTGAGCCCTTGGTAAATTAAGCAAATTGTCTAGAGTTCCACAGCTAGTAAGTAGCAGACTTAACGTTTGAATCCAGTTTTATTTGGCTCCAGAGCTAGTGTCATGGTTAAATTATGCTTGGCCATTAGAAACCCTTCTCTAATACACCTTTCAAGATGTGACTGTGGGAGTTCTTAATCATAATTCCAGCAAATCTTGTGACAGGTGACATGTTAAGGTCATAGTGACTAAATATTAAAAGAGAAAAAGTTACCAGGTTGGTAGGGACAGTCTTGAATTTGTTGCTCCATTTTTACCCCATGTACACTTTATAGTTCACCTAAAAGCAGAGTGGTTTGAAAGCACAGAGATCTTCATATAGACTTGTTTAGCCCAGTGGTAATCCTAATGTCAAGTAGTATCTATGAATCACTGGACTGGGCCATATAGCTCAAGTCAAATAAACTATACAGACATCTTACAGGGTTATCAAAGGTAATTGTGTACCTTTATTAAATGAACTAATTTCTTCCTAAACTGTATTTCCCATTTCACAGCACAAATAGAGGCAGATGTGACAAAGTGAATTTAAAGAAATTATAAAATTATAAAACATCTGTATGGGGGCCAGAGATTTATTTAGCTCAGTGGTTCCGGTGCCTGCCTCGCAAGCATAGGGTCCTGAGTTTGATCCCCGGTAACCACATACAATGCTGGGCATAGTGACTCATGCCCACCAGCAATCAGTACCACATACCACGGTGCTGGACGTGGTGGCTCACGCCTGTAATCCCAGCACTTGGGAGGCAGAGACAGGAGGATTGCTGAGTATGAGGCTTGCCTGGGCTCCATAGTGAGCTTAGGGCCAGCCTGAACTACAAAGCGAGACCCTGTCTCAAAAAAAAAAAATCTGTATGTTTTAATTTCCTTCCTTATAAAATAGAAATGTTCTGAAAATTGAATGAATGTACAAAAACATTTATTTAGTACAGGCCCTGGCCCAGGGTAAACCTCCATCCTTGTCAGCTGTTATCATTTCTGCTATTGTCTCAGTTTTCCTTGATCAGACAACCTATGTGTACAGGCTCTCTCAGGGCTTCTTAGCTGGCTTTGGAATTCTGCATCTGCTTCCATCCTGTGGCACATTAAGCAGCCTGTTGTGCCGATGAAGGCTTGTTATCTCTCTAAATGACATTCTCTCTTTTGGGGACCATAAATAATTCCTGGGCTCAAAAGAGCTGGTTTCTCTCGCACGTCTCCTAGCACCAAATTACCGGAGTGGCTCATTGCAGAAGGAGCCTTGACAAACAGCGAAGCCATAAGTCAGGCTCCTTGAAGCACTTTTATGAGTGTCTTAATGAGGGAGATGAGCTGTCGTCAGGAACTTGTCCCATCTTTTCTGGGCACAGGAAATGAGCTCTTTGTGCTCAAAGGCTTTCCAAAACTGAGGCCTAAAGAGTTTTCAGGAAGTGGGCTGGGGATGAGAATCTGTGACTCAGAGAGTCCCGGGATGAAACAGCCCCCATCCTGCCATTCTGCCTAGAGGGTCAGGTTACTCATAGTTTTATGGCAGCGATAGCACCAAAGTGTGGTTGTAGGTGTGAACACTCCTGTTCCCTCAGTGTGTATGCTCTAAGACCCCACTGCCATGTAAAACATGACCAAGAGCTTAAATTCCAGATTTGAATCCTGTTTCTGCACCTCAGCTTTCTGTGTGATGTTAAGGGATGATAAGGGATAAGGCTTAATCTCTTTCCATCTTGATTTTCACACCTTCAAAATGGGGCTAAAAGCCATGGGCTTTTGTTAGGATTAAATGAGTTGCTAACATGAAATGCTTAGAGCACCCTATGGTGAGCACTAGAGATGTATTTGGTAATTAAACAAAAACATGTAAATCCAGTACAAGGTACTTTCTGTAGAGGTAACTGCGGTTTTAGGCGAGGCGCCCTGGACCCTCTCCCAGACACTGCTGTCCTCCGAGTCTTCTGACTTGCATGTACATGGTGCCTAGGGGGAGGAAGGAAAGGTCCTTGGGAACTCTAGTTTGTACACTGCACTGCTAAATCCCTTGCTGAGAGTATGAACTTTGCCAAGTTGTTTTTTTGTCTCTGAGGTACAGTTTTGTTACTTAGAAAGTGACTGTAACTTCCTCCTCTAGCAGTTCTGAACATTCTATCAGATAGTGTCTGGCAAGAGGTGCTGAGGCCTTGAAATGGACAGAGGCCTGCTTGATCTAAACCAGCCTACTCTTTTACTGAGCTGTTTCTGAGGAACATCTTTGGGTTTCTTTCTTTTTTTTCTAAGCATGGCTTTAATTTTTAAAGTGAATTTTATTGGTACATTTTAGATATACATAATGATCACATGTATCACTGGGAATTTGTACCTGTACCTGATATGTCTCAATTCTTCTTTTTCCTCAATCCCTTCCTTCTCTTCAACTCCTTTCCTCCCTCCTTTACTTACAAAAGTTTTGTTTCCATTTTCCCTCTTATGTTTTTTTCTTTTCCCTTCAGAAATGACAATAACATTCATTGAACACTTACCCTGACCTTCTGCTGCATACATCATCTTATTAAATCCTCCCACTAAGCCTAAGGCCCAGGGAGATTAAGTAACTGGTCTAAAATCTCAGTAGGTGTCAGCGGCAGAGCCAGAAATCCAGCCAGGATGGTCCGATTTCCAAGACTATCCTGATAACCCATCATGTTGCATACAGACCTCCAACACCAGCTTGGCTGTAGAACTCAGGGAATATATGCCATTACATTTCTTTTTTTTTTTTCCTTTTTTTGAGACAGGGACTTGCTTTGTAGTTCAGGCTGGCCCTGAACTCACTATGTAGCTCATGCAAATCTCAAACTCAGTAATCCTCCTGCCTCTGCCTCCTGAGTGCTGGGATTACAGGCGTGAGCCACCATGCCCGGCACTGTGGTATATGGTACTGATTGCTGGTGGGCATGAGTTTGCCCAGCATTGTTTTACATGGTTACTGGGGATAGAACTCAGGACCTTGCACAAGGCAGGCTCTGGAACCACTGAGCTAAATTTCTGGCCTGCCATTACATTTCTTTAGCCTTTCTCCCCCATATCTACTCATCCTCCTCTGTCACTCACCAGTGCCTTGCATAGTAAATACTCCATATATATTTACTGAATGAGTGAAAATAAATTACAGTGGCATTTTAGGATGATGAAACCTCTTTATTTTGGGGGATGTTCCTGTGGGAGTAAAAACAGTTGGTTGCCCTCCTCCCTGCCCCCAGAATCTTCTCCCTGCTAAATAATCATGTGCAACACCTCCTTTCTCTGCCATGGAGGAATCAGGAGTCTGGATTCAGACATGTGGGACAGACATAATAATGACTCATTTTTAGTTTATATTTGGAGAGGTGTCAGGGCCACTGGAGCTCTTGAAAAGTTAATGTAGATTGGTAGGATGATTTCCAAATACAGTAGTGGTCTTGGATAGGTGTTTCCCAGGGCTGCCATGACAGAGTACAGTGCCACAAATAGCTTTAAAAACCCATTTACAGGGCCGGAGATTTATCTCGGTGGTTGTGACACCTGCCTGGCAAGCTCAAGGTCTCTGATTCGATCTTCAGTAACTATATACAACAATACTGGGTTTGCAATCAGTACCAAATACCCCAATGCTGGGCATGGGGTTCATGCCTGTAATCCCAGGATGTGGGAGGCAGAGGCAGGAAAATTGCTGAGTTCGAGGCTTGCCTGGGCTACATAATGAGCTCAGGGCCAACCTGAACTACAAAGCGAGAGCCTGTCTCAAAAAACAAAAACAAAAACAATTTATAGTTCATGAGGCCAGAAGTCAGACATCATGGTGTCGTCAATGTTGATACCTTCTTAGGGGCTCTGAAGAAGAGTCTGTTTTGTGTGTCCTTCTAGATTCTGGTGATTGCCAGCAACCTATAACATTCTTTTGTGGAAGCATTAGTTCACTTTCTGCCTTGTTGTGACATTGGGTTCTTCCAATGTATCATGTCCAAATATCCCTCTTCTTATAAGCACATCAACCCTTGGACTAGGGCCCACCTCCTCCAGAAAGACCTCACCCTAACTTGATGACATTTGCAAGAGCCTATATCTCCAAATAAGTTCACATTCACAAATGCTGGGGGCTAGAATTTGAATAATTTATTTTAGGTATAGATTCAAACCACAACAATGTTCAGGGAAGAGTGGAGAGGAGATACAAAATGAAGAAAAGAAGATGAACAAAAAGGTGAGATTGTCTGTTATGGTCAGATCGTATTGACAGGGTGGAGTGACCAGTGGGATCAATTTTCTTCTTAACCAATTCCATTCTGTCCTAAAGAGGTCTGCAGCTCATAGGCTTATAGTATCAGAGCTGGAAGGACTTCTGAGGTTCACTCATTCATTCCACAAACATCATCAAACACTATGAGGAGCTAAGCATTTAGAGAGAAAAAAACATATCTGAGGAAAATGTGGTTCAGCGGGTAGATGTGAGTTGTCTAAGATCACAAATGAAGTTAAAGTATAGCTAGAAACAGAATGGTATCCTTGGCACTAATCTTGAGCTCTTTTGATGTCTACTAAGAAGCCTACCTATCTCCTTGGGCAGGACCTCTGGAGAACAGACCAATCTAAGTTTTTAGAAATTGTTCTTGTGCATTACCTGCTTTCCCAATCTCCTATCAGCAGATCTAGTATTTAAAAGACTTTAGAATCTTGGATAAAGCTAGAAACATCCTTCCTGTGTGAGATCTGGTGGCCGTTTTACTCCTCAATCCGGTTTTGTAGTCTTACAAATATCATCTCTAGGTACAAAGGCAAAATTGAGTGTAAGGGAAATTCTTGGGAACACATCATCAGTTTTTATCCTTTTGTCAATGCAAACGTCAACATAGACTTGACTCTCAGACACCATTACTTCAATGAATGGAAACACATCTCCCAAGTTAGTGTTACGGGCTACTTCTGTCTGACTGTTTCAACAGCCCATGTTCAGTGACAGTTGGTTTAAAATAACTGGATTCTGCTCTCAGAGTCACAGTTCCTTTGACACAAACACCCCATTTGTCACTATATCATTAGAAAAGATGGTGTTTTGATTCTAATACTGGTGGCTGATACCAAAATTGTTCTGCCTGGAGCTGTCGTGTTGTGAGCTATCAGCCTGGAACAGTGACGTTGAAAACTGGGCAGGCTGGGTCAGAGATGGGGTCAACCCAGCAGGAGTCATCAGATCAGAGCAGGGGTGAGCAGGAGGTCAGATGAGAGATCAAAGCCCAGGAACTAGAGCAGGTATAGTCAGTACTGCCTTTCTCCACTTGAGGCCTGGAGCCCCTTGGGAAGGTGTCTCACCAGCCGATCCTCTGAGCAGGCTTTCTGCTCAAGGGTCATGGGGGGCTTTTTGTAATTCTTTTGAATTTGAATTCCTCCTCTCACAATGGGGATGTCATCAGTCAACATTATTCAACAGGCCTTATAGTCACATATTCAGATAAATTTTAAAACCACAGAAACAGCCTGGCTTGTAACTACATAGTCCCAGGCTTACAGCTGATTTTTAGATACACAGTTTTAGGTCTAAGGGCCACCTGAATATCTGTGTGATTGAGAGGCAATGTGATGCAGTGACTGAAGGTGGAGACTGTAGAGGCTGACTGCTTATGTTGCAATAGTTTTGCCACCAGCCTGGGGAATTTGGGTGCATTTCTTAACATTTCTGTGGCAGTATATTATCTATTACAGGGAATAATGCTATTCAGTTTATTGGTTTAATATGAAGATTAATGATTTAATATATGCTAAATCTTAGAAAACTAAGCATTCAATAAATGTTACTGATTGGTGAGCTTTTGATTACTGGGACCAAATAACTGACATACACATCTTAAAGAAGGATTTATTTTTTTGCTTACAGATTCAGAAGACTCAGTTCATGGTCAGTTGGCTCCAAAGCACAAACATCATGGTTGAAGGGCTTGGTGGAGGAAAGCTGCTTGCTGTATGGCAGCCAGAAGCACAGCACAGGGGAAGAGTGCCAGTGGGAGATACACTGACTAAAAGCATGTTCTCAGGGACACACCTCCAAGTGGGCCCATCTTCTACTAAAGATATAAACATTATTCTTATAGTAATGAGTGTATTCATCCTCTGATGAGTTTAGGATCCCATAATCCAGTCACCTCTCCAGTGGACAATGAGTTTAAATGTCATGTATTATCTTTCCTTTACCAAGCCCTGCAAGACATTTGAAACTATACTCTGTTCATTCATTCAATTAAAATTTTTTTTTGTATAAATATACCCAAAGTACTCCTACAATCAGACTCTTTAGACCAAAGTCCTCTCCATAGCATGAAACCAGTACAGGAAGTACCATTCCATTCACTGTATTCAGATCTCTGAACCCTCAGTGGATTCACCTGTGTTGTTCGTAAGCATAGTGACCTTCATTTCATAACTCTAACACAGAACAAAATGGGAAGAACATAGGAATCATTTGGACTTGGTGTTCCATTTTTTAGTGAGTGGCATTGCAAATTACATGTAGAAGGCACCTTCTGTCTACGGTCTCCAAAAATGGCCTTGTCTCTCCTGTATGTACAGGGCTGGGAGAAGAATAGCAAAATATATCCATTGCTTTGCCTTCAGCCTTGACGACAGCTGAAGAGTCAGGGTGGGCACCTGCCTAAGCTGAGCCAATCACATCCTGTCTCCAAGTCCTTGAAGCCTTTCTACTTGATTCCAGTTGCCTTCCTGAATGGAGGGATATAAAATCAGGAGATGTTAGCAGTGGAAATTTTTCCTCCAGTCTGCAGCTAGAATGAAGAGTAAAGCCAATGATGGATTTATCAGGGGACTAAAGTTGCAGATTGCTTCCTTATTCTGGGACTCAGCACAGTCTACAGTCTTGGGTCCTGTGACATATTTTTTGTCCTTTCATTAATCCTTCATTAACTGTAAATCAGATGTAACTGGAATTACTTCTACCCTGCTGGCTGGAAGGACTCCAACAGCATGTTCTTCCCATGCTCAAGATGTTTGTTTCCCAAAGGCTGCTCAAGAGAGAAACCAATTCAAGGTTTCTGATCTGGCATTCTTGAGACCAGAATCCCTAGCTCAACTCTGGACCCTCTATCGCTACTTTAAATGAATTTTGGGGTCAGGCAATTTTATTTTTTGTTTGGCACTGAGGATTGAACTCAGTACCTTGCATTTACGAGGCAGACATGATGCTGCTGAGCTACCTCCCCAGGCCCCCAGCTCAGGGAATTTTACAATCCCAGAGAAGAGGAAAGAGCTGGGAGTCTTAAATACTTGTTGGGTGCTCGGTGGAGCTGTTATGGAAGGGACCCTTATTTTTAAGTGTCCATAGAGGCATCTCCTGGAGAGCCCGTAGTCTCTTCTGTCTACATCATTCTCAGCACTTTTTTCTTCCTTCAAGTCCACAATTCCTCAGGCATTAACATACTCTCCTCCTTGAGTTAGTTTTCCCTACACACCTGGAGCTGATGATGAGGGCTTGTTTGTCCCTCTCGGGACTGGTTGGAGGAGTAGGTGGCAGTAAAGTGGAGTGCTGATGTTTGTCCCCTAACATCATCGAATCTTCTAAGGCTCTCTTTACTTTAGGTCTGCCTGTTCTACATGCCACGGAGCTGATATATGTGACCTCCTTGTGCACATCTTTTGCTCAGTTAGGTTTCTTTTCTTCTGTTTTGTGGATGGAACTGACATTTGGGTGTTTTGCACAAGTATAACATCATGTGCTTATTAATTTGATAAGGTATTTTCCCTATTGGTTTTCAGCCTTTTAAGAACTCACCTCTACCTTCCCTGATATCCCCAGTCAGTTTCTCTATTGGAATCTCCTAAAACTCTGCAATTTCCAGCAACTAAAATGTTGCTACTCGCTTAGCAGGGATGACGGGTATTGTCCTTTAGAGCTGAGACGTGGTCACTTGGCATACTTTCCATTTGGTTCCTACCTGTGCTGTACCTGGTAGTTATTTTAAACAGCCTTCCTATTTATAGAAAAGGTTTAAAGAACTGAACTAATTTCATTAGTTTTTACTTGGTCAGTCATTCATTTAACAAAAATTTAAAGGTCAGTTTGGGGTCTGTCCTGGGCTAAAGGCTGAAGCTTTAATGCTGAACAAAATATGAAGACTCCACCAGGTTGTTGGAGAGACAGATGAAACATTACAAGTTAAGTAGGTAAATGAATATAAACCAAATGATCATCCATAATTGGAAAATCTAAAATGCAGAATGCTCCAAAATTTGAAACTACTTGAGTACCAATGTGACAGTATGTGGGGTATGACTTCTGATTATACTCAAAGCCTGGGAGACATAAGTACACCCAAGGACACTTGAGGACATGACACTGCTCTCAGAGTCATGTGTATAATGGGCTACCAGTTATATAAGATGACCTAACCACGCATGTGTGGCATGGACAAGGTCATACACCAAGTGTTTTGTCTCACCATGTCTAGTAAGCTGATAATGGACACAATAGCTGCTGTAAACTAAAAACCATTGTAACTTTTTAGTAGCTATTTCTGCTGAAGAAATAAAGACACAAAGATCTTGAACTCTGAAGCTGAAGCTCCAAATCTCCAGCCTTGATGCTACTCTTTTGCTGATGATAAATTACTCCATGTGTTTTTCTTTATTGGGGAATTAACTCATTCATAGCACCAAAAACTATATGGACTAAGCGAACTCCTCTCCAGATACCCCTGGGCAGGCTTGACCTTGCCATAGCACAAGTGAAAATTCCACCTCTGACTTCATGTGACAGGTTGCAGTCAAAACATAGGTGCAGTAAAAACCAGAAAATATTATATAAAATACCCTTCAGACTGTATAAGGTATGTATGAAACATAAACAAATCTTGTGTTTGGCTTTGGGTTCCATCTTTAAGATATTTCACTACGTACTATATGCATATACTCAGTCCCTCTCCACATCTGAAATCTGAAACATTTTTTGGTCCCAATCATTTTGAGGAAGGTATACACAAGTTGTACTATTCAACTCTGAGGAGTGCTACAAAGGAAAGGTTAGGGTGATGAGAAAGAGAATCATGAAGAAACTCATTTTTAGGGATGGAATCACTCTGAAGAAGTCTTTAGGGAGGAGCAGATAAGGCACAGGGGCCCAGAATATACTGGTATGAAGAATCTGACATTAAGTGAATGTGTCTAAGGCCACCCAGCTAAGAAGGACAGGGTTGGCCCCTGGGCTCATGTCTGTCTGATTCTAAAGTCTATGTACTTTCTTCCTTCCTGAACTATTTTGTTTCTTCTCATTCAACCACCTTTCCTAAGATCCTTGGGAATGGACCACCTGTAAATCACTGTTCCAATCTGCATATTACTACTGCCTAACTATGGCAAAAAAAAAAATTCCTTTGTATTACAGGGCATAGCAAGAGGTTTCCTGCCACTTTAACAAGTAAATCTTTCACCAGATTGAGCCATCTAAAGAGTCAAAAGAATATCACAAAACTGCATAAGGAGAGTTTCCTATGAGCTAAACCTTGTGTGTGTGTGTGTGTTTAGGTAGGAGCATAGCTTTTACTCCTTGGATATGCAAATGATGTCTTCTTTTGGTGCCAGTTTTGATAATAGCATCTCTGAAGTCAGTTTTGTGCATGGCTTTCCTATAGCACCTCCAACCTGGGACAGAGCTGAGTAGCCCTAGGGTACCCAGCACCTGCCCCCAGGGCAAACAGTCTCTGGGCAAGGGAGCAGCAAGAACAAAGGAGCAATCCTCAGGAATTTAGTCCCAAGGAGGGCTACGTGCAGAGCAGAAAGACAAAACTGGTCAAGAGAGATGAGAGCAGATATGGTACAGACAGATGGCCTGACTGTGGTAGACCTTGCTAACTGCTCCCAGTATTCATCATCCTCAGTGTTAATAAATGTTCAGCTGCCTCTTGGTGGGCGGTGAAAGTTGGAGGAGAGACAGTCTAGATTTGGGGTGTTTGCCAATTTCTATGATAAAAGTACTCCCGGGGCTGATTTCTAGGCAATATCAATGAACGCAGACAGCATGGGGTGTGATGGGGCAATGAGTGGATAGCTCTCAGAAGCCTATGTGAGTCAGGGCCAGGTCACCACTGAACTATCTCCTTCTTGTTTTTACCATTTGCGAAACTCCCTCTAAGTTCATCAAAGTAGGTGGCTACCTGACTAGGAGCTTTATTTCTCAGCCTCCTTCTGTTAAAAATGGTCATATAAGTAAAATCTAGTCAGGGGACTGTGAATAGAAGTAAAGTGAACAACTTCTGTCATGTCCTTAAAGAGCTTCTGGTTGACCCTACTTTTCTCTTTCCTCCTTCCTTGAGGCTGGACTCCAACATGGTGCAGATGGTATAGCACCACAGGGGCCAGTAGGACCAGTTAATTAGAAAGAACCTTTGGACAACCTCCAGGAGCAGAGCTACCCAGCAACCCTGGGCTACCCGTGCACTTCTGTATTAGTCTGCAAGAGAGGCATTCATCGGTGTGTACCTTAAAGCTTGTATTTTGGAAGATTGCCTTGGTAGTGCATGCCTCTAATTCTGGAACTCCAGGTAACCAAGGCAGGACAATCACAAGTTCTAGCCACGCCTGGGAAACTCAGTGAGTTAACAAAACCCTGTCTTAAAATAAAAGATGTAAAAAGGGCTGGAGTCAATCCTCAGTAGCCAAAACAAACACAACAAAAACCATATTTTGGAATCTCTTTACTATGGTACTTTATTCAGAATACTAACATTCAGCCTTAGATCTACCTGAGAACTGATTCTTCTTATGACTCTTTTTTTTTTTTGCTTTTGAGATAGGGTCTCGCTTTGTAGTTCAGGCTGGCCCTGAGCTCACTATGGTGCCCAGGCAAGCCGCCGCGAACTCAGCAATCCTCCTGTCTCTGCCTCCCGAGTGCTGGGATTACAGACGTGAGCCACCACGTCCGGCATTGTAGTATGCGGCGTTGATTGTTGGTGGGCGTGTCTCCACGCCCAGCATTATATGTGGTTTCCGGGGATCGAACTCAGGACCTGGCACTTGCGAGGCAGGCGCCGGAACCACTGAGCTAACCCTCCGGCCCTTCTTATGACTCTTTTTACCACAACCCTGCCCTCCTTTTTAAAGTGTCTCAAGTGATTCTCTCAATATTGTAATAAGAGTATTAGCATGTGTTAGGCTAAGCTAGCATCTCCAAATCTCATTGGCCAATAACACTGAAGATTTATGTGTCACTCAAGTTGAATGACAGCTGTAGGTCATTTAAGCTTTGGCTTAACATTTCTTCAAATACTAGGTCTTGGACTGAAGGAGCTGCCCCTATATCAGTTTGAAGATGTTAAGTCTGGCAGTGGCTTTTGAAGTTGCTGCTGGGATGTAGTGTATATCATTTCTCTTCCATCTTGGCCAATGGAAGCCAAGATTGTGAATTATGTTGCAAGGGCAGTGATGGGTAATTCTTTTATTGAAAGTTCAGCAAATCATCTGGGATAGTAATACAATCTACCAAAATAAAAATGCAGAGTGAAAAACTTGCATCCTCTCTGGGCAGGTGTTATTATTATTGTCATTTCACAACTGATGATGAAGAAGCATAAATAGCTACATGGTCATATGTTCTTATATGTGCTTTTGGAACTGAAATACCTGAGAAATTCAGCTCAGTTTCTTTCTCTTCTGTGGATCAAGTTGTCAATAATAAAAAGTAGTGGATAATGGAGAGTACCTTCTGGTTTGGGGAGTCTATTTTTGGAAGTTCATCCCAGGAATTTGTAGAGAGTTTAAGCTCAGCATAGAGAAAGAGAAGAGAGGGCTGTGGACTGAAGTTAGGAGGTTAGGGTGCTGGCCCAGGGGGTCTGCCACTTGATATCTACTTTGAGCAAGAAAGTTATTTAATATGCATGGAAGTGTTACAGCATGCAACTGACATCTTCCCTGAATCTTAGTCCATTTCCTGTTGCTGTGACAGGTAATTTATAAAGAACAGAGGTCTATTTATCTCACAGCTCTGAGGGCTGGGAAGTCCAACAGCACAGTCCCAGCATCTGTTTGGCATCTGGAGAGGGTGTTTTTCTTGTATCCTAACATGGTGGAGGACAAGACAGGGCAATGTATTTGGGTACAGCTGGGGTCCTTCTTTCTCTTTCATCAAAGCCATTGATGCCATCACAGTGGCCCCACAAATGATCTCATTTAATTCTCATTATCTTCTGAAGGTTCTACCTCCAAATACCATTGACATATATGTTTGGAGATTAAGTTTCCAATATGCGGAAACTTATGTGTTTTGGGGAACACATTCAAACCACAGCAGGACTGAAAAAAGCTACTATTTAATTTCACTGTTCCCAGGGAATCTTCAGAAGCTTTCTCCCTTAAAAACTACCTTGAAGACTTGATAAACTTCTTGTCTCTGTTTGTTTGCTCACTCAGCCATATAATCAAAAATAGCTGGCGTGTTCTCTGAGCCAGGATTTGCTGGAGGTACAGGGATGGTTCAGATCCAAGCCTCTGTTTCCAGGAGTTCCCAGCCTGTTGAAGGGGATACACAGAAATATGGATGAGGGTAAATCTGAGACGAGTGACCTACCTATAAAACAGGGAGTTCAGGGATATAAAGAAAGTATACGAAGGTGCTATACCACACCTGGAGGAAACAGCCTCCTCAGCCTCAATGTGGTGCTAGGTGTGTGTGTGTGTGTGTGTGTGTGTGTGTTGGGATAGCAGGGAGAAATAGGGGGAGGAGCAGCCAGAGAGGTGGAGGTGGTGACTTCAGGCTGGGGGCTGGGCACTTGTGAGAGGAAGCATCCTGCAGACCCATGGACAGCCGGGACTAATCCTGAATGGAGATGTAGTTTCAGGGTGTGCGTCGCAGGACATTTGCAAAGAGATGCTTATTTTGGCTACAAAGCACATGTTCAATGTCCCCTGGATGTTGGTCCAAGATCAGGGCCCTGAATTCCCCACAACCTGACCACCAACACATACACCGACACTTCCCGCCAATGACAGGGCAGGGAATTGACCCCCAGTAGGCGCACTCATGTATAAGTTGGCCCCGAAGGAACAAACATACAGCATCAATTGTGTTTTATGGCCTTGTCTGATGCTGGAACACGTAGAGAGGGCACAGGTCATCGCCAGTGCAGGGGAGACATAAATCAGGCAGCACCCTGCTTCCTGAGGCCCCAGCCAAGGAAAAGAGGACCTGCCCAGCTCTAACTGGGATCAATTACAGGCTCTTCCTCCGCCTGCCCAAGTTACTTCAAGTTGTGCAGGCCGGGCCCCAGGAAGCCCTGCAGAGAAGCAGCTCTCAGACTGTGTCCCTGACAAGACGCAGAGTTCCAACTTGGACAGGGTGAAGGGGAGGAAGGTATGTGAGGAGGGTAAAAATAAGACAGTAAAACAACAAGTTCTCCTCTCATTGACTGCAATGAGTGAGGCTCATGCTAACCACTTTAGATACATTATTTTATTTTAGCCCCTCAGCAACATTCTGAGGTAGGATCTATTGCTGGCTTCACTTTACTTTTGTATTGTTTGAAATTGAGTTTATTGGTACAATTTAGTATACTTTTTTTTTTTTTTTTTTTTTTTTTTTTTTTTTTTTTTTTTTTTTTTTTGAGGCAGAGTCTGGCTTTGTAGTTCAGGCTGGCCCTGCCCTCACTATGCAGCTCAGGCTGGCCTCGAACTCGTGGCAATCCTCCTGCTTCTGCCTCCCAAGTGCTGGCATCTCAGGCACGTGCCACCATGCCTGGCAAGTACACATTATTTTCACAGTCATCACTGTGGCTTCATTTTATGGATGAGCCAGCTGAGGTTTGTGAGGGTGAGTGACTTGCCAAGGTTACCCACTCACGGAGTAGTAGAACCCTGAATTCAAACCCAGGCCCATTCACCTTTAGGGCCAGGTTCTAATAAGATGCTGCAGCCTTAGACAGATTGTATTTTTGGAATCGCACAGGTTTGGGTCAAATCCTGGCTTTGCTGCTTCCTCATTAAATGCTCTGAAGCAAGTTGCTGAGTTTCAGAAGCCTCAACTTTCTTATCTGTAAGATGGGACTAGCAGAGCCTGCCTTGGAATATTATTGGGAAGATTGACATAATACATGTAAATACTGGGTAAGTGATAGTGACATTATTATCATTGCCATTTCCTATCCTTCCTTCTTAATTTTTCTTACCCCTGTCTAGAGGATGAGAGAAAGGGTGTGTTGAGGGCTGAGTGCACGGGAGAGGCAGTATTTGGAACCTTGAAAGTGCTTTGCTTTGGTGTAACATGAAAGGAGGGATAAAGTAACAAAACTGAAAGCAAAATGTAGAAGAAGGCAGATCCCACGAGGTGACTTTATAACCATAATAAGGATGTGAGGGGATTAGTCTGAGATCAA
>PVIC010027894.1:0-23568 GCA_004025085.1 Thryonomys swinderianus
TCTCCACACCCAGCATTATATGTGGTTACCGGGGATCGAACTCAGGACCTTGCGCTTGCGAGGCAGGCGCCGGAACCACTGAGCTAACCCTCTGGCCCTCTCACAACAGATCTTAACCTTTGTTTACAACTATTGTTCTTAGAATACTACTTTAGAAAGCACATTGAGGGACTGGAGATTTAGCTCAGTGGTTCCGGCACCTGCCTCACAAGCACAAGGTCCTGAGTTCGATCCTGGTAACCACATACAATGCTGGGCGTGGAGAATCACGCCCACCAACCAACAATACCGCATACCACAGTGCCGGGCGTGATGGCTCACGCCTGTCATCCCAGCACTCGGGAGGCAGAGACAGGAGGATTGCTGACTTCCAGGCTTGCCTGGGCTACATAGTGAGCTCAGGGCCAGCCTGCACTACATAGCAAGACCCTGTCTCAAAAAAAAAAAAAAAAAGGAAGGAAGGAAGCACATCAAGAAACCAAGACATTTCCCTGTGAAATTTCTCTTGTAGAACAGTAGGGTTTGCACTGCATTTTAAAATTGCTACAGCAAATAAACGGCAAAGCCTGAGGTCACTCAGTGCAGATGCTCACTGGGCAGCGGCGCGCCAGCCAGCAGGGGTCTGCTCGCATCCTGAGGATGAGAAGATGAGCTGCCGCCTCGCTATTTTTTTTTTCCTGGTACTGGGAATCCCAACTCGGGACTTGCGCTTGCCAGGCAGGTACGAGCTTTGGTCTCTGTGTAGGAAGTGGAACTGGGATTGAAGGTTTTGTCTTTGATGCCAAGATTTCTGCAGCATCTCTGGAGAAAAAACTAAATTTAAAGGACAGCAATGTCTTCCTGCTCCAGAGAGACTTTGAGCTTTTCTGGATCTAAACAACTTTTCCAGTAAATAATGCTGCAAATAGGAGATGATCTAAAATTTACTAATTCAGACTTTAGGAGTCCAGCTAGCTCTCCCCAGTTCAAATCACATCAAGATGAATTCACAAATCTGACCAATAGTACATATTTAGTATAGCTGAAAACATTAAGCAGTCTTTATGCAGAATCATCACTAAATAGATAAAAAAGGAAAACCACCGCTCTCAGTTTAACAGTGTGAATGTTTCTTTTTTTTTTTTTTTCTTTTTTTTGGAGACAGAGCCTTGCTTTGTAGTTCAGGCTGGCCCTGACCTCACTATGTAGTCCAGGCTAGTCTCGAACTCACAGCAATCCTCCTGCCTCCGGCTCCCCAGTGCTGGGATGACAGGCCGGAGCCACCACACCCAGCACTCTGGTATGTGGTTACCAGGGTTCAAACCCAGACCCTTGTGCTTGCCAACCAGACAACAGAACCACTGAGCTAAATCCCCAGCCCAGAGTGAAATTTTTAGCAGGAGAATGACCTACAAACTGACTTAGGCTCTCTGGATGAATCATTATGGCTTTCAAAGCGTTCTGGCATTTGTATAGCAGCAACAACTCTGGCAGTGAACTTCAAAAGAATACTGTAAAACTTAATGAGTTTATTTATGTCATGCTTGAAGTTCCTTTGAAGAAACTAACACACCATAATCCGAGGATGTTTCATATTATCTTCTTATGACTTTCAACATCAAAAATAAAATTGTATATGACCAATTTAACAGCTCAAAAAAAACAAGGTAGTGAGGTTGTCCAATTTAAGGTCAAATAAGTTCAGTCATATAAAAAATGGAATCCAAAGGGGGAATGTATGTTTGAATTCCTGTCTTTCCATACACCAGATTATATGGGGACAATTATAAGAAGAACTGATTTCTTTATCTTCATCCATGTGATAGGTATCCAACTATTATAAATATGAAAGATTTTGGATACTGATTTACAAAGTTAAAAATAACTTGCATAAGGCTGGAGATTTAGCTCAGTGGTTCTGGCACCTGCTTAGCAAGTGCAAGGTCCTTGGTTCAATCCCTGGCAACCACATACAATACTAAGCATGGTGACTCATGCCTACCAGCAATCAGTGCCACACATCACAACGCTGGGCCTGGTGGCTCATGCCTATAATCCCAGCACTCTGGAGGCAGAGGCAGGAGGATTGAGTTGGAGGCTTGCCTGGACTACATAGTGAGCTAGGGCCAGCCTCAACTACAAAGTGAGACCTTGCCTCAAAAATAAATAAATAAATAACTGGCACACTGCATAAAAAGGCACATGAGATTCTAATACAGGTCTAAATTTTTTTGAAACTCTCATTATAGTGATATATTCAGCTCTGTGGCTATTAAAGAATATCAAAGTGATTGTGATAATGTCAATAAGTACCTGCTTCCTCTCTATAGCTTTTATTATGCTGAATGCTGTTATGTGTATTTTTAACCTACTTATCCATAAAGCTACACATGGGTCACAAAAATCAGTTTCTTCAATTGAGAGGAAATACTGGAAGCCATGTGATTATATTGATAAAGCCACAGACAGGAAGGAAGGGCACAGGAAATTCCTATCAACTTCCCAGAAAATAAAGAATTAAGAGGCCACAGAAACAAAACACCAGCTTGTCTTTCCTTTAGAGGAAATGTTCAGATCAGCCGAGAAAACCAAGACATGCTCACAGCCAGCTGTGAGTGGTATATATGTAGTAGGGAACACTCGAACCCTGAGCAGGGCATGATCTGATGTGACCGTCCAGGCCGCCAACCCACATCCAATTTTTTCATTACTAAGTGGGACAGACTTCCTTAACACTAAGAATCCTCATAAATTTCTAAGACCACAGTCTATTACAAAACTACACGAACAGGAAGAGGTAACTCAGAAAAAAAAATCCGTATTCGTTAAAAATTAAGATGTAATTCAAACCAATTGTGAGCTATAATTGTTCAACTAACCGACAGAACAGTAAAAAAGTTTTGCCAACCCAGTATTAGGGTTAGTGAACAAGGAGATAGAAGAACTTATTATAAACTGCTGCACTAAAAACCTACGATTTTTCATTCTTGGCTTTACTGGACTTTAAGACCATCTCTAGTTATATAAGACTTTGAGCAAATTATCTTAGTCTCATCCCAAGACTGGTTCCAGCCTCTCAAATTTAATGGCGGCCAAGGAAAGCAAAGTTTTATGAATGAGTCAAAATGTAAGAGTTTCCCTGGACAAACCTGGGTACATTTCAGAATAAGCCAGAACTATGGGTAGGATTACAGAGTAGCTTATAGGGAAGTTAATCCTTACAATGCTAAGCCTTTAATGTTTTAATTTCTAAGTGATTTTAAGCACATCACCCCATGGGATTCTCACAATTCTGTGATGCAAGTCTTCATTTCCACTTTATAGACAAATAACCCGAGACTCAAGGGTTATTGAAATTTACAGTGTTGTTGATTCAAGCCCAGAAAAGCCATCACCACTGCACACTGCACACTGCCTCGAGATGCCATAGGCCCTTCCGTCCTAACTCTCACGGTGTCGGTAACAGGCAGCTGGGTATTAGTTCTTGGAAATCACAAACTGTGCTGTATCTTTAGCCAAACTCTAAGCTGCTCTTCACTTTCACACTCTCCAATACCTGTCCCAGAGTGTGGACGAGCTGGGTGAGGGTCAGAACACAGAGTTCAATCCTGTGAGGAGAGCAGTAGTGTCTGAATGTTTATGATAACTGACTGGACAGCTGACCTTGGATCTAAACATAAGAAGATATAAAAAGATACAATGTGAGACCGGAAGAAACAAAGAATGAATTCCAAAGTTGAAAACAGACATCAGACACTGAAAACAGGCTGTCAGTTATCCAGCTTTTTTGCTGTAGTTGCTAATTTGGGGAAGGAGAGACTGAGACCGGATAGAGCCAGCCTGCTGGACTCCCAGCTCCAGGCCCCGGCTGAGGGCTCCGACTCTTGGCCACTGCCTATCCAGAGGGGCTGGGGCTCTCAATGGCACCTCACGCTCATTGCACTGTCCGGCAGAGGAGAAATAATGCAAACATAACTCTTCTCTTTCAGGAAAGAGGAGTCAAGGGTGTGAACAGAATAATAAAAGGAGATATTCAGCCCTTTCAGTGGTAAGTGATAGGCTCATATACGAACCACAGCAAACAGGTCTAAAGCCTCATTACTAAAAAAAAAGAGCTTTAAAATTCATATTACCATATAGATTAAACCAAATAATCTTCGATAAATGGATCACGGCCTTGAGTGGTAATACACAAGTTAAATGAATACTCCATTCCAGCCAACCTAAGGTAGCACAAAAAAACAAAGTCCCCTTCGTCCAAGCTGTGGAGACCACAGGAACTTGGCACCAACGCCAAGCAGTACAGTGGCCCAAATTCTTATAAATTAATCACAGTCTTTAGCAAACTTAAATAGTGACATGCCACTTATGAATATCCACTTAGCAGGCTCAAACTCATCCGGTAAGTTATTAATAAACTAAAGTCGCAGATGTATGTCAGCTTCTGAACTGACTGTGCATCATGCATTCTCTCCTAGTCCAACAAAATGAGGCTTCCCCGTGGTCCAACCACATTTTAAGAACCACAAGCCCAATGGGTGGAACTCGTAATAAAATGATAAGCTCACAACGTGCAACAAAATTACTTGGCAATAATGACCTCAAGGTTTAAAAATAACCTAACTTATATGTCTAATTTCCAGTTTTTCTTATTATAAATGATCCTATAATAAACATTTTGTCGGCCAATACCAACTCATTGTATTTGAGGATTCTTATACATAGAATTTATCGAGTAGTTTTTCCAATCTTACAAAATCTAGTAGGCCTAAAGAACTTCATAGCCAGTGATGAAACATACAGTATTTTACACATGATGATTTATGACCATGAAAGTTTAATTAAAAATTAAAGGATAATTATAAATGTACAAGTATTACCTCTCTGGCTTCTAGGTAGGGGAAGATGTCTAGATCTTAAAGGACACTAGATTAAAAGGAAATGGATATTTTCAGGAAGTAATTAGTATTCTGCTAAGAACTGGCTCAAATAGCATGGGAAGGAGTGGAGGATGAAAGCGGAAAGGTGACTGTGTCCAGATGAAAGGCAGTAAGTGCTACATTAAGGAGTTTCCACCCTAAGCCACATGCAGTGGGAAGTCAGCACTAGGGTTGTATTTTACTTGCATTTTATCTGATTTAACAAGAGACCTTAAATAAACTACAAGGAAATAATTCAAAGGAATGAAACAAGCAGTTGAGGTAATCAGATCATAGGAAGAATAAGAGTAGGAAAATAAAATCTGAGTAGATGTTAATACTAGAAACGACCACATAAGACTTCATTTGATTTTGGGGACACAGCACGAAGATATTTTACAAACAACCTGGTGCTCTGGCATAAGCAGCATCCAGACCTCAATGGTCCAGTGAGATCAGAAGTGAAGGCTCTATAATAATATATCTACAAACTACTTTAAAAAGGGCTGAACTTTCTGTTACAAGGACACGGATAATATAAAAAACTATGTTATCCACCCAATTTCAATACTAAATACAACCTTGTTACATTAACTAAAAGAAAAACTTTCAATTCTTTTACGTGCCCTCTCTTCAGTGAGAATACTAGCAAACAACAAAATGAATTACAGTAAGATAATAAAAGAGGCACCAAAAGGCTTTAGCAGTATATTCTGTATAACAAATACAGCTGTATCAGATTCTCTCTTAAAGCCTGCTCTGTAGTTGGTTTAATACACAAGCAAAGGTTTTCCCAATCATACCAGTTTCACATGAACTTTCAGTTCATTAAGCCATCTACTCAACCGAAGTATTGCAACAAAATAAAAGCATGGCACCTTTACAGCAGTTTCCCAATTTCAGCTCCACTGACATCTGAAGTCAGAGAACTCTGCACTGAGGACTGTTCTGTGTATCACACGTGGTTCACCAGCATGACAGGAATCTACCTATTAAATGAAAGTAGCATCCTCCAAGATGTCACAACCAAAAGTATCTCTGCATACTGACAAGTGTCCCCTGAGGGACAAAACCACTTCTGACTTAAAACACGGGTTACAATCGGGGGGTATGTTGGAATCAACTTTGAGGCTTCTAAAATATCGAGGTTCTATTATGTAATTTTGACTCAGTATACCTGTGATGACCTACACTTTGTATTTCTATCAGAATCTGTAGTACTAGGGTGTTACACACATATTTCAGTCACTTCTTAATGCCTGATTAGTAATTATCGTGCCAAGAAACATGTTCAACATATTCTTCCCCATAATAGTAAACTGAAATGAATAGGATTTGGTGATAGTTCACTGAGTTCTATGAAAATTCATTCTACCATACACACAACCAAATTTTGTAGCCGTATCAGTCAGGCTCATACTTACTTGCTAAAAGCAGACAAGAAAGGGCAACCAAATGCAGCTGCTGGATAGAGATGTCGTAGCGATCCATGAACAAGTCCAGTAAATAGACAGCAAGATGTCTGGCGGAAGGGCAGAGCGTAAAGCGATTGCTCACAATGGCAATCAAGTCAGCAAAATACCTTCTGAGACTCAGTTGAGGGGACTGGCCTTTGTAGGAGGGTAACTTCAGCTCCTGAAGCAAGAGGAACAACATTTAATCTGGCACCATCTATAGAAGTGACCCTAATACAATGACTTAACACTATCTTTCTAAGTGCTTAAAACAGACTTTTTTGAATGGTACAGAGAAATGAAAAAGCTGTGTGAGAAGATAATAAATGGCATTTAATTCTCTCCTCATTCTTAACCACCTCTAATATGACCTTTTATTTCATGGAAAGGACACATTCTACAAAGATCTATAAGAGAATTCTGCTTTCTCCATCAGGCGTTTTCAGAAAAATGTTCTTATCAAAAGCCAGCACACGCACACACACACACCCCACACACCCTCATGTACCTCTACCTCCTGGGAACAGATTTAAGTCCATGTGGTCATAGCCTGTTGCCTACTAAACTTGCAGGGATGTGGAGACCAGTACTCATCTATTAGTATCTTCTAATCTTATTTTCCTTTTAGTAACTTATGATCTCTCCTTTGACATGATCCTTCATGCATCTAAATATTTCCCCATGATCAGCATTCAATCTTACAACTATATGAACTCATTTTTTAAAAAAATTGAAAGTGTGTATATTAACAGATTTCAAGAACATAAAGATGGAAAGCCTCCAAATTCACTTTTTATAAGATCAGCACAATACTGTACCTAACACCAATACAAGGAAGTGATATGAGGATAGGATATCAAAGCCACAAGGGGGTAAAAATTGCTTTTGCCTACTTTTATATATCAAAGAATCCTATCAACAGAATAAAAAAGGAGCCCACAGAATGGGAGAACATGTTTGCAAATCCTAAGTTAACATCTAAATTATATAAATACAACAACAATAATAAAATAAGTAACCTGACTTAAAAATGGGCAAAGAACTTGAACAGACATTTCTCCAAAGAAAGTATAAAATGGTCAACAAACACATGAAAAGATGCCCAGGAGAGCTGGGGATTTAGCTCAGTGGTTCCAGCGCTTGCTTAGCAAGTGCGAGGTCCCTAGTTCGATCCCGGTCCCAGTAACCACATACCACAGTACCGGGCATGGTGACTCACGCCTATAATCCCAGCACTTGGGAGGCAGAGGCAGGAGAACTGCTTAATTCGAGCCTCGCCTGGGCTACACAGTGAGCTCAGGGCCAACCCGAACTAAAAAGCAAAACTCTTATCTCAAAAAAAAAAAAAAAAAAAAGGATCCCAACACTGTTAACTCAAGAATTGCAAATCAAAATCACTATGAAATATCATTTCACACTAATTCATATTGCTAGTACCAAAGCAAAACAAAATAAATGTTGGCAAGAATGTTGAGAAACTGGGCCCTTACTAGCAGGAATGTAAAATTAAGTACTGGCTTAAGATAATGATGTGGGGGTGCCTCAAAAAATTAAACAGAACTATCAAATGACCCACCAATTTCATTACAGAAATACACTCAAAAGAACTATAAATAGAGACCCAAATAGATACTGGTAGATCCATGTCAGAACATCGCTCATTCTTGGAAATAAAAGGTGAAAATAACCCAAATGCCCATTAACAGATTGACAGATAAAACAAAATGGGACATATGCATAGAACCAAAGGTTGTTCGGCCTTTAAAAAGAAAACTGACACAGGCCAAAGAGGTGCACCTTGGAGAGCGCGGGCTAAGAAAGTAAGTTGGACACAAAATTGTCGAAGGATTCTTTATACTAAGTACTTGGCCCGGTCACCTTCACAAGGACGGTGCTGGACAATGGCCACTACAGCAAGAGGAGCGAGGTCAGGAAGTCAGCTCCGCGTGGGCGTGGGCTTTCAGTTTGCGAAGATGATATTATAGAGAGCGGTAATGTTAGCAAGCAATGCGAATGTCACTGAACTGTCGTTAGAAATGGTTAAAAGGGGCCGGGGATTTAGCACGGAGGTTCCAGCGCCTGCGCAAGAGCCCTGATTGGATCCCCAGCAAACATGTACAACGATACCAGGTGCGGTGACTCAGGCCCACAGCAATCAGTACCACACACCACAATGCCACGGGGTGCAGTGGCTCAGGCTGTAGTCCCGCAGCGCTCGGGAGGCGGAGGCAGGAGGATTGCAGAGTTCGAGGCTGGCCTGGGCTACACATAGTGAGACCTGGTCTCAAAAAAAAAAAAAAAAAGGCAGGTGTCTATAATACAATATGCAGGTTATTATAAGAACAGCGAGAAAGATGATAACCTCAGCTCCAAGGGATGAGGAGCTGGGAATAAAAAAAAAAAAGCCAGGATGTTGTGGGCAAAGAGACCTGAATTTGACAGCCTCACTAGGATATATGCTTGGAAAATACAAGTGGGCTTTACTTTTAATGATGTTAACCTTAGCAACTCTATTGAAACAAAGGCAACAGGGACTGGGGATATAGCTAACAGGGAGTGACTAGCACCCGAGGGCCTGGGCTCAAGCCCTAATACCACAAGGGAAAAAAAGGAGCAGGACCCCCAAAGGCCATCTTTATCATGTCACCAACCCACAGCCCACGGACCAGCTAGGATGGAAATAAATGTCCAGAAGAAATACTCAGAAGTTGGAGCACAATCTGTGGTATATCTTCTTAATGCTTTTCACAAGTTAGAACTGTTCTCAACTCTCAGGAAGGCTCTCAAAAGTGCTCTCTCAAACAGAATAAGCCACTGAGACGTAAGTATCCAAGAAAGACACTTTTTTCCAAGGTCTTTTTTTTTAATGGTAAATTATTGTATGAAAAAAAACAGTATATTTAACATCAGGGCCAAAGAGCATCCATTTTATTTTCCCTCTTCCCTAGCAGGAACAATGCTGCTCAGTTACTCTCTCCACTAACCTAGGGTCTAAACAAATCCATCTTACCCAGCATCAGAATGACAACTGCCCAGCGTAACAACTAAATACAGAGGCTTTTACACTGTTACTGCTCTAACCCCTGCCATGGTACCCTGCACAGTGAGCATTCCACATGTTGAATAAACAGGTGACATCCAATTAAACCACCAATCGGCATGGAATTAACCTATCTTTTCTAAGAGAAAAGTCTTTACTAACTGCCTTGATTTCAATGTACTACGAATAGCGGTCTCTCCAGTTGTGCATCCTCAAGGTCTACCAATGAATGTAAATTCTTTGTAAAGTGTGGCCAATCGGATCGAATCATAAACACGCTCCACACAAGCTTAAAGGTAAAGACAACCCAGGGCCATACATCACAGGTAGCCTATGACAACCTTCAATAGCACTCCTTTAGTACCAGTGTTATACTGCCCTCTGAGAGCTTATAAGCAATGTCAAGTGCAGAACTGTTTTATTCCTCCTTGGATCCTCTGGAAACTGATGCACCTAAGCATTCAACACATCTGAACTTGAAAAAAACCAAACAAACAGGAAACAAGCTCATCTAACAAAATTAACTGATAATTATTCAGGATTAAAATTACACATAAAATGCAAAACTGAAAATCAAGAAACACCTTTGAAGTTTTATGTTGATTGAAAAAAATATATAAATGTATCCATTATTAACAATCTCACCACATACTAGAGGGATAAAAAGGCTGACCCTTGGAACATTTCAAACTGAAAGATGACGTCAAAAAGAAAATCAAAAGTGTGTCTGGCTAATTCTCAAAGTGGAAAACCTAAACTCTTAACGCTCTAGAAAATCATTCTATAGCTGAAACTTTTCTGTGGTACAAACGGTGCTTTTAGGGGATGAGGTGTATACAATGTATGGGACTGAATATTGCAAATGGCAAACAGCATTTGGAAACCTCAAGCTTTAAAAAAAATGGTACAACTTTAACAATGTAAGTCAGAATGAGACCTTCTAACCTACTTAACCTGGGCAGACACTGAGCATATAGGTTGATTATGGTTGGAGGATCTCTCAACAAGGGCCAGAATTCCTTTTATTAAAGAGTCACCTGTTTTGCTTAATTTTCTACACTTAACAAATGGCTCTATCCAAGGTGAAACTGAGTTAAGTTACAGATAATTCTGGATCTGGTTTCTCTTGTGGTTTTCAAAGTGGTGGAGCAGTCCCATTAATCTGACTTGTGACATGTATAGTAAAATCTACGGGCAACAATACACAGACTCCATACCAAAAGGAGTTTTTTTTTTCAGTATTAATTAAATATAGTAAACAGTTCTACTTTATATCACTACCGTTAGCAGGAAGGAGTAGGTAATTCCTTACACCTTAAGATTAATTCTTGAACAGCCCCAAATCTTAAGGGGTAAGAAAGAAAAGTTATTTTTAGGCTTACTACTTGCCGAACACTATTCTAAACCCCTGTACAGCACTGGCACTTAAGTTTCACCATCATCCGATAAGGTACATTCGATGTTTCCTCATTTACAGATGAGGAAACTGAGAAACAGCAACTGATCGGAACAGCTGAGGAACCGAGTCATGTACAGATGTGACTGATCACAGCTGCATAACTTAACCCGAGTCACAGCGCTGGTCCGTCCACCTGTGAACCAGAACGCTGGGGTGCTCCTTTCCCCACTTTCCTCTCCCAGCTAACAGCCCAGCGCAGCTCACTGAAGCTGCGGGTTCTTCTGAGACGCCCCGGTAAAGACCGGAGCAGTTAATCAGCCAAACAAGCAAACCTCGAGGGTTTCGGCCAGGCTCGGTACAGCATCTGACCAGACTTTCCAAGAGACGGAGCCCCCACCTGGCGCTACCCCGGCCTGGGACGGCGGGCATCAGACTTACCTTGTAGCGCAGCGCTTGGTGGATGTCGGCAGCCAGCTGTCCCCGCCACCACTGCCCCTCCAGCTCCATGGGACCCGGCGGCGCGCCCGGCCCGACGCCCAACTGCAGTCTGAAAGACACGGCCCGCACCGCTCGCCGCCGCCCCGCCCTCCGCGCCCTCCCCGCGAGCTGGGACCCAGGCCGCCCGGCGAGGCTGCTCCCGCCGCGGACGCGCCCTAGCCCGGCTCCGAGCCCCCCGCCGCAGACGCCCGGCCCACGGAAGCCCCCGATCCGCCCCCGCCGCAGCCGCGACTCTAAGAGGGCGCCGGCCCCGTCTGTGCCAGCAGGAGGGGCGCGACCCCGGCCTGGCACGCGCACGCCAGGGCCTGCCGCCCGCGGGGGAAGCCGGAGGCGGCGCCTCCCTCGGCTCCGGGCGTCCGGGGCTCGCACCCTCCGCCGGCCCGAGGAGAGGACCTGACACCGCTCCGGCCAGGCGGGGACGAGCGGCCCGCAGCGAGGGCCCGGGGCCGCAGCCCGCCCGGCGCCCGCTCCCGCCGGCCGGTGGGCTCGCTCGGCCGCGCCGCACCCGAGGGAACAAAAGGCCGAGCCGGCGGCTCCGCGCTGCCCGGCGGCCGGGTGCCCGCGCACAGGCCAGGCCCGCCGCTCCCCGGCGCCTCCTCACCGGCACGCAGCCGTCACAGCCCCAGCCCCGCCGGCGAGCGCGGCGCGCCGGCCCCGCTCATGCTGCGGACGGGGAGTCGCGAAGCGCCCGGGCGCCCGCGCCGCCCATTGTTAAAGGACCGGCGGCGGCTCCGCGGACAGAGCCAGCGCCGAGGCGCTCGCGGCCCCGCGCGGCCAATCCCGTCTCGCGATACAGCGGGGTCGCCCGAGCCGTCCAATCGGCGGCCGGGTCGCGCCGAGGCGCAGCCCCTCGCGGCACCGGCAGCGTCCCGGGCGGCGCGGTGCGATCTCGCCCCGCAGCGGGTCCCGTCCCCGCCCGCGCACCGCGGAGCCGTGGGCGCAGTCGGCAGGGCCGCCGGAGCGCGCCCGCGGGCCAGGACCGCGCGCCTCTGAGGACCTCGGGAAGCTCGGCGGTGCGGGCAGGGGAGGAGCGGAGCCCCGGAACACGGATTCGGCCGCTCCCTCCCCCGGCGGAGACCCACGCGTTCCGGGCGGTGCGCGGGCGGCGAGACTCCGACTCCACCGGGGCTTCGGCCGCTTCTGCAGACCTCAGGCGCGTTCTCTGACGTGCTGCTCCAAACTCTGTCCAAAAGCCATTTCTCTCCTAGAAACCGAATGCATCGCCCTTGCTTTTGCATCAGAGACTCCCAAGAGCTCTGAAGGGAATGAATAACCGAGCTTGTCAAACCCAGCGTGGATGTTAATTCACAATCTGTGGCAGCAAATCAGAAAACTACAAAACTGTGGAGACGCCCTAGCGCCCATTAACGGTGGTGTTGGAGCTGGGATGTGATGTGCAGAAACTTAATCAGTTGTCTTTTAACGTGTTTGCTGGACTGTCACAAAAGAAGTGGGTGGTCAGCCTAGGACAGTGGGCCGTACTTAGACGATTGATCAGTTTACTTAAAAACAAGTCATAGGGCCAGAGATTTAGCTCAATGGTCCCAGCGCCTGCCTAGCAAGCTCAAGGTCCCTGATTCCCCGGTCACCACATACAACAATACCAGGCAAGATGACTCACCCACCAGCAATCAGTACCACATACCACAGGGCCGGACGTGGTGGCTCGTGCCTGTCATCCCAGCACTCGGGAGGCAGAGGCAGGAGGATTGCTGAGTTTGAGGCTTGCCTGGGCTGCATAGTGAGCTCAGGGCCAGTCTGAACTACAAAGCGAGACCCTGTCTAAAAAAAAAAAAAATGCAGGATGATAAAATGTTACCACAAAGTGATAGAAAACATGTTACATGGCTCTGAATGGCCTGAGACAGCACATGAGCAGTGGCCCATCTGTAGGGAGCGAGTCAAGGGGGACCAATGACAAGAAAAGGGAAACTGAAGCACAAATTGGCGGACCCCAGCATCCAAAGAGAGGCTCCCTGGCCTACCTCAGTGCAGGAACTCTCTAGAGAGAAGACAGACATACTGGGCGAAGAGCTTCATGCCAGTTAGCATGGGATTTAAACAGTAACTGCACTTTTGATTTCCAATTCATTATTGTAAGCAACTTTCTGACGATAATTTATTTGGCTTCAGGCCTACTAATGAAACCTTTCGGAAAAATGAGTGACAGACAATCATCAGTATAAAAGCAAATTGTCTTGCCGGGTTTGGGGGCTCACGCCCATAATCCCAGCACCCAGGAGGCAGAGGCAGGAGGATTGCTGAGTTCAAGGCTTGCCTGGGCTACACAGTGAGTTCAGGACCAGCCTGAACTACAAAGTGAGACCCTGTCTTAAAAAAAAAAAAAGCTCTTAATGGTTTCTACTTTGAAGATGTTCATGAGAAATATTTGCTCAGAAATCATTTTTCTGTCATATTCTCCGTTTGCTTCGTGTGATTAAAAAAAACTTCAACCGGGTATGGTGACACATTCCTGTAGTCCCGATGTCTGGAGAGCTAGGTAGGAGGATGGTGTGTTTGAGCCTGTGCTGGACAATCTAACAACACTGTGAGACCCTGTTTTAAAAGAAAAAAGTGTTCAAAGAGCCGGACATAATTCAATGTGAAAGCTGAGTTCAACCCCCACCTCCACCCCCCAGTTCAGTACTGACCGAAAACAACAAAACACCTCGGTGTTCATTTCTTTTATAGAGTACTGTCTATGTGTCCCAGTGAGTCTTAGATTGATTACATCTCCCTGAAATGCAAATTCCAGGCATATTATAATTTGTTAATGCATTTAGCACAATCTGAACACAGGCAGTTACTTAATTTCTAAATAAAGTCTTTTATAGAGTTTCTGTTCTATTAGGAAGACATAAACATAAATGAACAACAAAATGCATCACATGGTGACAAGTGCGAAGAAAAACAAACCAAAAGAGGCCCGAACGCGATGTGAGGTGGCCTTTTCTCTAGGTGGCATGCGGTGTACGATGGGGGTCAGGGAGCCGCAGCTGGCAGGTGGCTGAGCAGCCCGGGCAGCGGGAATTGCAAATGCGCGGACTCTAAGCTGAAAGCACATTTAGAATGAAAATGGGAGCCCGTGTACGCCCGGAGTGAAGAGGAAATAGGAAAGACATTCCAAGTTAAGGAAGCAAAGGTGTAAAAGAATAAAAATGAAAAGGGTAGAAATCTGCATAAAAAGCAGAGAATGGAGACCACAGAGGCTACCGCACCTCCACAGCGAAGTCGCAAGTGGGTCTTGGCAAGAGAAAGGACGGAACAATGGTCTCCGCAGAACTTTTGTAACTCACTGAACTTTAGGCCCAGGAATGCCACTGATTTTAAAATAGTTAAAGATTTTAAGTGGATGCTTGGAAGAGATAAAACATTCAACAACAGAGGGCTCTACACAATGGCTAGCAAATTTCTCTCGCTCTGGTGAGCCGCGTTTTCCCCGCAGACAATGCTATCACTCTTCCGTTGTACTCTTTCAGAGATATCCAGGTCTTTATGATCATTTAAGTATAAAAAACTTCTTACCCCATTTTGTGCACAGATAGCAAGCTACTCTACCATGTACCTTGTTTTTGTCACGCAAAATATTCTGGTATTCTGTTCCATAACAATACCCAGGATTCCTTTCTACGGTTACATCATATTCTACTGGAGGCGAAGGACTTGGCCCTGACTCATGATTGGTTGGGATCGCACTGCTCAGCGCACTGTAACTGTTCATATCCGTGGCAGCATACTTGCCTAAAGCACCATCATCTCGCATGGACATGGACGATAGCTTTCTAATTGCTTTTATTGCCAATCTTCCAATACTTCTCCAAAATATTTGATGCCTACAAATTGGAACGGTCATAGAAAGGTAAATCCCATGTGTTATAAGCTTGATATGGAAAAGTTTGTGGATCCCATTTCCAAACCATTTTAAAATGATGTAGAATGTTAAGGATATCTCTGAGGTATTTTCAAAGTGAGGTACCAGAATATGTAGATACTGATAATCTGTAATTCACCAGAAGGTAGTCTCAAACTTAAAATGAAACATAAGATTCTAGTTCTGGATAAGAAAATATGATATTTTTATGTATCCACTACGCTGGCCCACTGAGTGCCTGAATATTTAGTCAAATATTATTTGGGTTATATTTGTGAGGGTGATTTTAGATGAAATCAGTATATGAATTGGTAGACTAAGTAAAGCAGATTCCCTTTTTCCATCTGGATAGTCCTTATCAGTTAAAAGCCTGAATAGGGGCCGGAGATTTAGCTCAGTGGTTCCGGTGCCTGCCTAGCAAGCCAAAGTCCATGGTTTGATCCCAGGTAACCACATACAACAATACAACAATTTGGGCGTGGTGGCTCACGCCAGTCATCCCAGCACTAAGGAGGCAGAGGCAGGAGGATTGCTGAGTTTGAGGTTTGCCTGGGCTTCATAGTGAGCTCAGGGCCAGTCTGAACTACAAAGCGAGACCCTGTCTAAAAAAAAAAAAAAAAGCCTGAGTACAATTAAAGATCGAATATCCCTCAGATAAAAGGGAATCCTTTCTAACTTTTTTGAGCTGGGACATAGGTCTTTTCTGGCCTTCAGACTCAAACTAAACCAGGCTTTTCTTGTCCTCGAGCCTGTCAGCTTTCAGAGTAGAACAATATGTGGCCTCTCATAGCCTCTAATGCTTCTCAGCTTCCAGGATCACATGAGCTAATTTTTACCTTATATCTGTATCTGCAGCTATACAGTTGTGCACACACACACACACATGCACGTACACGTATCGTTTTGGTTCTATATTTCTGAAGAAACTTTCAATGGATGAAGTAAACCTTACCCTGTTTCTCCCCTAAAAATGTAGCTATAAAACAGTCTTGCACAGGCTGCATGGAATTCTTATTTGAAAATGAAAAGTAAAGAAGAGTGGGTGACAGGGGAAAACTATAATTTGAAGTAGCACTAAATTTAAATTTGCTTATTCTTCTAGCATTCCGAGCTTGGAGCCAGGCAGTTCAAAACCCACAAATGCCCACTGCGGTGACAACAGATTAGATGCGGGCTCTTACTTCGGTGATAATGGAAATTAAAACTGAGTCAAAAGCCCGAGTTTACAGGGAAAAGTGTTGAGAAGGAAAGAAGTGTGGAGCTTCAGCACAAGGAGAAAGCTGAAGGTGCCAAGAAGCATGGATTTGGGCCGGAGATTTAGCTCAGTGGTTCCGGCGCCTGCCTCGCAAGCACAAGGTCCTGAGTTCGATCCCCAGTGACCACATACAATGCTGGGCGTGGAGACACACCCACCAGCAATCAATACCACATACCACAGTGCCGGGCCTGGTGGCTCACGACTGTCATCCCACCACTCGGGAGGCAGAGACAGGAGGATTGCTGAGTTCCAGGCTTGCCTGGGCTACATAGTGAGCTCAGGGCCAGCCTGAACTACAAAGCAAGACTCTATCTCAAAAAAAAAAAAAAAGACACGTGGGCTTTTGACAGAGGTAAGTTGTCTTCCTTTTGCCTATGTCCTAACTTTGCAGGAGACTGGGAATGAGGGAAGTAAACTAGTTGAACTGGTGGAAGAAATTTCAAGGCACCCCACCATTCAGGCCGTGGTGTGGATATCGTATTGACTGCTTTTAGCCAGTGTAACAGCGAGAACTAGGAGTAAAAGACAGCCGAAAGTTATAAAATATTTTCCTGAATATTTTGCTGGAAAGGAAGTACCTGCAAAGTTACGGCAAATCTTGACTCTCACAGGGAAAGACATTCAGCAAATACTGGCACAAGATGGCACAGAATTAACTGATGAGACTTTAAAATAGTTATTACAGTAATGCTTCAAGAAAAGAAAACTTTCATGGAATGAGTGGAAAGTTTCAGCAAGGAAGTAGAACATATAAAGGGGAATCAAATGTAGATTTTTATAAATAAAATACAAAAACCAAAAATAAAAAAGGCATTAGACTGAGTAAAAACTCAACTTGAAAGTATATGAAGAGAAATAAAACAGTCTGCAAAAAAGTAAAAATAAGTGAATAGAGATTTGGGGAATAGAATCTAATAGTCTAATGTCTTTGTCATTGGAATCTGAAGGAAATATGAAACAGTGTGGCATAGAAAAATACTGGAGGAAATAATGGCCGAAATTTCCCCAATTTAAGAAAACAGATGCACCTACGCATTCAAGAAGTTTAAATTATGCTGGTGAGGATAAGCCTTGCACTTGCTAGGCAGGCGCTGGAACCACTGAGCTAAATCCCCGGGCCTTGACCAGATATCTTCTAGAGGAAGGAATAAAGGCAGCAAAGAAACACATGAGAAAGTGTTCGACATCGCCGTTCCTGTGAGAGATGCCAATGAAAATAACACTGAGATTCCATCTCACTCCAGAGAGAGTGGCTGTGATTATGCAATCAACCAACAACAAATGCTGGTGGGGTTGCGGGGAGAAAGGAATTTTTCTGCTCTATTGGTGGGAACGTAGACGGGTGCGAGCACTATGGAGATCAGTGTGGAGATTCCTCACAAACCCAGGATGAGAGGTCTGTTTGACCCTGCTGTTTCCTTGCTAGATATACACATGCAAGAATTGAAGCATCATATCACAGCAACATATGTGCACCCATGTTTATAGCAGCTCACTCTGTAATAACTAAATCTTCGAAACAGCCCAAATGCCCATCAACTGGAGACTGGATAAAGAAGATGTGTGTGTGTGCACGCGTGCATGTGTGCACGCGTGTGCGTGTGTTTAATAAAATGGAGTATTACTCACCGATAATGAATGATAAATTAGATTCATTTATACTTAAACAGATGTACCTTGAGGACATACTCATAAATGAAGAGGACACAGATGTGTAAATGCTGAATCCTTTCTCTAGTATGAAAAACTGAATGAGTTCTAGTATGTGATAGGTATTGTGATATAGGAAGAAAATGGTTGAAGGGAAAAGGACAGGGAAAAGCAAAGAAGGGAAAGAAGAAATTTGATGGTTAAAAACAACAAAAAAGGAAACAAAGCTTATGTATATAGCAGGAAGGGGGCTGGAGGGAAGGCAGAGCAATGGGAAAAAAACGGGCATCATGGTGTGTTGTGTACAGGTACAAATTCTCAATGTTGAATGTAATCATGATGTATACACAAAATGTGCCAATAAACTCAATAAAAAATAAATAAGATAAAAATACAGTCATGGTGGCACAAATCTGTAATCCTAGCACTCAGGAGGAAGAGGCGGGTCGGCTGCCATGACTACGAGGCCAGCCTGAGTCAAGCCCAGTCTGAAATACATAGTGAGATTCAATAAAAGAAAAAAAGTCACATTTACTCACATGAGATGATTTTCTGTAAAAAAAAAAAAAAACTATATAAAAAAGGAAATACATTTTTTTCAGTTGCTTGAACCTTTTCAGTGATTTCCTATTGCACTTGAAATGAAGTCCAGACTCTGCTGCGACCTGGGTAACTTGGTTCCCACTACCTGTGTCCCTGCCCTTCCCTTCCCCAGGCAAGTCCCTTCCGGGACCCAAGCTTTCTGTAATCCACAGTTCCTGTGCCTTGAATGCTTTTGCCACAGCTTCTTTGCATTTAGTTACCTTTACTCTGTGGAAGACTCAACAGCTTCCCTTTTTTTCTCATCAATAGGGCTGTGATTTTAGCTGGGAGAGCAACATTTATTTAAGTATTTTCCCGCTCAGCCTCCCTGTTGTTTGGAGTGATACAGTTGATGGGATGTAAGTGGAAGTGACTGGGTGGGGACACCTGGGAAGAAAACTTGTTTCAGACAAAGTCTTGCTATGTTTCCCAGGCTGGCCTCACATGGGCTCAGCCCCTTGAACACTGGAGTTGGCAGGTGAACCTCGTCACGCTGCACCGGTGCGAAGCTTTTTTTTTTTTTTTTTTTTTTAGACAGGGTCTCGCTTTGTAGTTCAGGCTGGCCCTGAGCTCACTATGGAGCCCAGGCAAGCCTCAAACTCAGCAATCCTCCTGCCTCTGCCTCCCGAGTGCTGGGATGACAGGCGTGAGCCACCAGGCCTGGCACTGCAATATGTGGTATTGATGGCTGGTGGGCGTGAGTCTCCACGCCCAGCATTGTATGTGGGTACCGGGGATCGAACTCAGGACCTTGCGCTTGCGAGGCAGGCACTGAGCTAATTCTCCGGCCCCGGTGCAAAGCTTTTTAAAAGCGCGAAACTGGGCTGGATGTTGTGATCCCGCCACTCAGGAGGCTAAAGTGGAGGACTGCTGCAAATTCAAGGCCAGCCTGGACGACACGGAGAGACAGTGTCTCAAAATAAAACCGAAAGAGGCAAGAGCTGCAGCTCAGCAGTGCTGCATCTCTTAAGCAGAAGGTCCAGAGTTCAATCCCTGGTACAAAAAAAAAAAAAAAAAACAGAACCCACCGGCATCCTCTGTTTTCCCTTTATCTTGCTGCATCTTCTGGCCACGAAAATGGTTGTGACTCTGAGGTTAAGGTTATCAAGCTGTGTTCTGCCCCCTGCATGGGCCTCAGCACCCCCGGAAACTCACAAACGCACATTACCAGGTTCTACTCCAGAGCCGCTAGATCAGAAAGCGCGGGAGTGGGACCCAGGAATCTGCTTCATGAGGCCCCTCCGCTGACTCTGATGCTTACTGAAATTTGAAAGCCACTGAGTTAAAACATAAAAACCTCCTTAGTGAAGGCGAATGTTGGGAAAGGATAAGGATCTCCGAGGGAGTGTGGGGCCGCCATGCTGGACTCGTAGTGCTTTCTCTAGACTTGCAGTTACGTGAAAAAGTAATCCCTGCGTGGTTCAGCCATTGCCCTTAGCTCCCTGTTACACGCAAATAGATGCAACTCTCCGTGAGAAATCATTTTGAAAATCTCGGTTTAAATATTATCTCTGTAGAGGCCTTGATTCTGCTTACACCCTTCATCCCCAATAACGTCCTCAGAGGTCCCCTCCTCTTTTTAACCTTTACAGGGTCAACATCGCCTGATGTTTTCTTACTCACATCCTATTTGAGAATGTAGACACTCTAAGAAAGCAGACTTCACCCTGGCGGGATCTTTGTCTTTAGTTACACTGCTGTGCGCTAGCAGGCTTGAAGTGTCTGGCGCAGAATGAATATTCTGTAATTATTTATAGAATGATTCTTTTTTTCTTGAGACAGGGTCTCGCTTTGTAGTTCAGGCTGGCCCTGAGCTCACTCTGTAGTCCAGGCAAGCCTGGAACTCAGCAATCCTCCTGCCTCTGCCTCCCGAGTGCTGGGATGACAGGCGTGAGCCACCACACCCTGCACTGTGGTGTGTGGTATTGATGGCTGGTGGGCGTGAGTCTCCACGCCCAGCATTCTATGTGGTCACCAGGATCGAACTCAGGACCTTGCGCTTGCGAGGCAGGCACTGGAACCACTGAGCTAAATCTCCGGCCCTATAGAATGATTTTTAAAACTTTAAAATTATATATTCCATTTTAAAGCATGTGTTTTTATGACCTTTGAATGAAAGAATGACAACTTCACAATTTTCAGGAGAAATTAATTTTAAAAAGTAGCAGATACACATGCAAAAAATGCATGTAATAGAGAAAAAAATCCTCCATACTTAGCTGTTACTATTCGCTACAGTACTCTTAAGTGCCCTAACAATTTTAAAGACATACATGACTAATAAAAGATCTACATCAACATTCAAGTCCTACAGAATTCAATACATAAATTCAGCATTTCCGTGGTAATGCCATCTTCTCATAGGCACCGTTCTGTGCCATCTCAAAGTGGGAGACTTATTTAAAAACAAACCTTCGGGAACACAAACTTTAGAACCAAAAATTCCAATCAGTTTTGTTATGGATGGCAGAAGACACACAATCAGGCTTTAACTTGAGAAAACACTTCTTTCCTCTACTCCCTGATCTTTTCTGGTGATCTCAGACTAGGTCCAAGATGAGCCTCAGTGGAGACAAACAGGGCCGCCTCTAGCATCAGCCTATGTGGCAAATTGGATCAAGGGGCACAGATCTGGATGCTCCTTATGGACCAGTCTGAGGGTCTTTGCTCTCTCTAGGTGTGAACGAGAAGGCCCATTGCTTTTGTAACAGGGGAGGAGAATTTTATCTTTACCTCAGATAAAGCTGTTCCAGTCAACTTTTAGCAATCCATATCCTTTATACTTTTAAAATGATAAGTTGTGAAGTCACATCTAAGTATAAATACTCTTTCTCCATGGAGCACGGAACAATGAAATAAAATTAAAGTGTACAGTATCGCTTCCTGCTTAGATACCTACCCGCTCTTGCTGGACAGGCTCCTAGAATCTACGCAAGCCTCCCTGTGGCCTCTACTGGGAAAAGAAGGAAATGGAAAGTGCCAGAGGCTCACTGGGGGTGGGGGAGGTGCTGCACTGAGGGAAGAAAAAAAAGAGCCCTGAGATTTGTTAAGACAATTTCTTCACAACCAGAAAAAAAAAAAAAAAAAAAAAAACTAATAAGTTTCCTGGGAGTCCCTTCCAAATACAAGAAACTATAAGGATTTCTTGTCAGAAGTATTCCAAGTCTCTCGAGGCGACTTCTGTAGAGTTTTCTTATTTTCTTTACCAGAGAAATAACCTTTTATCTTACGAAAGGAAACGATCTTAAGTTTCAATTTGAGTGACTTCTACAGGCAGCGGTATCAGAACCCGCATCAGATACACCAGCCCTACTTTAATAATGGCAACATTGTCTAAGGCTGCTTTCTTTCTATTAACAGTCTAGCACGATTGCCTTGGGAGTTTGCCAAAAATAAATTCAGATTCCGGAACTCAGCTCCCAGAGATCTGATGCAGTAAGTCTTAAGTGGCATCTGGAATCTGCATTTTTACCAAGGCGCCCCGGGGATGTCTGTGAAGATGGTGTGAGGTCCGCATCTGAGAAGCGCCGGCCTTAGGGGGACAGGCCGGAGCAGCTTCTCTGGCAGAGTAATACCCGCTGGGGAGAGAGCGATGCCCAGAGGGTCTCCCGGAAGGGCTCTCTGCTGGGGTGTCATCGCTCCTTATCCTCAAAGACTGGAGGAAGGGAGATAAAGGTTCCAGTTATTGCCCAACTCTGTAAGTCCTTCAAAAACTGGGATTAGCCCCTAGCTGGACTGAAAGATAAGCAGCAAAATCCTGAAAGCAGGAGAGTGATGGGTTCTGGTCTGGGACTATGGTATGTTCTCTTCCTTTTCCATTCTTGTTTTCAGTGATGTTGGGGTAAGGATGCCAAGTAGACCCACACAGAGAGTATGTTGTTTGGGTATGCGTGAATGTACACAGCCAAAGCAAATTCCGTCTCAGGAAGCTCCGTAGAGTGAATTCCAGTTTGATACACAGCATCAATAACCGACTGGATGTCAGTATATGGCATCTGGATGGGAAATCCTGTGACCTGGATGAAGGGTTGAACAACACGGCACTCGTGACAATCGTAGATATAATCCAGGACGTCTGTACACAAGAAAGAGCACAGAAGCCTCAAAGAAATGGTGGTCATAAGGTAAAAACTTGTTTTTATGCATGCTAATTATGAACTAATTATGCACGGATTATGTATAATGCTAAATGTTTTCTACACATATTTAATCCCCATACCACCCCCTGAAGGAAGCTCTATTATAACTCTCACTTAACAGATACAAAAGAGTACAACTATGTCTGTTGTAATAGGAATCTGCTTATTTGAGCCGGAGATTTAGCTCAGTGGTTCCACCGCCTGGCTCGCAAGCTCGAGGCCCTGAGTTCGATCCCAGGTAACCACATACAATGCTGGGCGTGGAGACTCATGCCCACCAGCCATCAATGCCACATACCATAGTGCCGGGTGCGGTGGCTCACGCCTGTCATCCCAGCACTTGGGAGGCAGAGGCAGGAGGATTGCTGAGTTCGAGGCTTGCCTGGGCTACATAGTGAGCTCAGGGCCAGCCTGAACTACAAAGCGAGCCCCTGTCTAAAAAAAAAAAAAAAAAAAGAATCTGCTTACTTAACAGACCAGGATCTTGAACCTTTTCTAGAAGGCAAACTACCAAACTATTGGATTCTACATTCACATTTGAGTATTTTAAGAGAGACTTCCTTTAACAATGACTTTTGTTTATATTCACTGACTATGGGGAGTATGGCCCTATATAAAATTATTTAATAATATACAGATAAGCCGGGCATGGTGGCTCACGCCTGTCATCCCAGCACTCGGGAGGCAGACACAGGAGGATTGCTGAGTTCGAGGCTTGCCTGGGTTACATAGTGAGCTCAGAGACAGCCTGAACTACAAAGCGAGACCCTGTCCCCCCC
>PVIC010027895.1:0-23561 GCA_004025085.1 Thryonomys swinderianus
GGCAGAAAACCAGGGTATTGGCACGGGTCATCTCACTTGTTTCCTTCTCTAAGGATTATGACCCTGTCTTGCCTCTTGTGCAAGGTCTGAAAACAGATGTTCGTACATTTTTCCAATGTGCTGCTTGTTTAGTACTATAGGACAGTCCCAGCACGGGTCACTCCCTAACAGCCAGGAAGGGAAACCTGGGCTAGACTCTTATTCTTATCTCCAGTCCTTGTTTCCAGGAAGGACAGAGGTGGATCCTAAGAGCACCAGCACCTGTATCACCTTATAAGGACCCAGATCACTGATTTATCTTCACCTAATTCCTAAAACTGGACCTGAGTTTCATTTTCTATTCACAGAGCAGTGGATCGAGGAACAACGAAATCTAACTGTGTAAGGTTGTTAGTCATATCTGTCAAGTCTCGGCTCCCACTTCTCTTTCTCATAGGGCCCGACCGTTGATAAGGAGACCAGCCATGGCCACAGGCCTCTCTGAACCGCCATCATATCTCCCCTTCAGCGCTGCATGCCCCTGCTTCCGGTGGCCACCACCCCTTTCATGCTGCCCAGGGGCCCTCTGCTTTCTCTTTCTTGTCTTAAATCAGTGGTCAATCAGATTACCCACTTCATTTCTTGAATGAATCGAAATTCTCAGAAGGAGCTGCCCTGTAAACATCACAGCCTTCCTGGTTGCCAGCTCCTTCCTGCTAGCTGTGTGCCCTCTTAGCCTGCAAGCCATTCTGAACACCGCTGTGCACACCTTAACCCCCGCATCCACACAGCTTGCCAGCAGGCAGCACACCTTGTGACCATCAATAATAGATCCTAACTGCTAGCTGCTGTGGGGACATAAATACCAGCTAACGGTCTTCCTTCTAGGACAATGCCCAGGTCTGATCGTATGAGGATCGTACACTGAGTTCTCTGGAATTGACTCAGAGGCAGAAAATTGCTTCCTTGAGATTTTCGGGGAAGGAGTGAAGGCAGTGGTCCTTTGGTTAGCCTTTAGGGTCCCAGGATTGCCATTTCACTGCTCTTCTTCTGGGTCCTCTGCCCAATGTCTGTCTGTCTCTTTCTCTCTCTCTCTCTCTCTCTCTCTCTCTCTCTCTGCACTAGAACTGTTGTATTCAAGGTCTAAAGTCTCCTTGACATTGAGCCACAGAGACCGCCTGCTGATGTCATACCACTAGAAAGCGTTTCCTTGCCTATGTCATGGGGACCTTGCCTTTTGCCACGTCACTGGGATCTTACTTCCTGACATTGTATCACAAGGACTTTGCTTCCTAATGTTGCATCATTTTGACCTTGTCTCCAGAGTTTGGCTTTTTGACAGTGACCACAGTCTTTACTGAAATGTGTATCAATACAATGGAAGATACAAGGCCCTTTCTGGGGAATGGTATAAAAATTCGAGTAATGTAGTGGGGTAAGAACTGACCTAAAGCGGGACGGTGCTGCCGGATCCTTCACTGTGCCCACTGGATACCACATAACTTTGGTGAAGCCAAATCAGAGGCTGCAAGTAATTCATGTCTCATCTTTAGCGCCCTGACCCTGCCTGGGCTGTGTTTGTGGGATTCGAACTGAAGTAGGAGAGGCCATCTGTGAGGTTCCCATGGACCAGCGAGGGGCCATGGGGTAGAACCGGCCTGGCTGGGGGGGGGGCACTAGTTCTTCCCATCTTGGGCTTCCAACAGCAGCCCACACTGCAGGCTTCAGAACGCAGGCTTCCAATGGAAATAGTATTAAAAGGGGCTGGGCGGCGGGGGAGACTTTCCAGTCCCATTTGTATGGAGATGTCAAGACTGGACTTAGTTTTAGTAGAGTGTGAGTCTGGGCAACTGCCCAACTTTTGGCCAGAACATTGGGTCAAAGCTGCTTCCAAATCCCTTTGCCATTATTATTTAATGTGCCCATCATTCAAGTTTAGAGGACCTTGTTTTCCAAGATTATAGCTGGAGCCAGTGGCTTTAAGAGCCAAACACTGTGAAAGAGGCTCTATTGAACAGAATCAAGGACATAGGGGGCATCCGTGTTGTGAGGAATAGCTGCCCCCGGACCAGACATCAAGAAAATGAGCACTCTTAAATTCATGTGCTCATGTGCGCAGCTCAGGGGGACTCTAGTGGATAGATAAACGAATAGCTAAGGCACTGAAGGCAGCTGGATTTCTAGGACCCACCAAACTCTGAATGAATTCTTCATATCTTAATTCCCCTCTAATAATCAGAAAGACTAGCAGAGTTTTAGGTGTAGCACACCATGTATCACTTAGCCCTGCAGCAAACAGATGTGGTTAGCCCCATTTTTCCGATGAAGGAGAGGGTGAGGAAGCCGCCTCGGTGCTGCCGGCAAGATGGGTCAGTGCGCCTGGGAGAACTCAAGAGCGTGAAATCGGGGTCAGGCACTGGTCTCCCCTGAACTTCCTCACTTTTAGCCCATTGTCATGCCTCCCCTCTCTGGTCCTCAGGATGAAATCAGAAGACGAGAACCCCGGGCATCCAGCCCACCCTCTGCCTCTTCATGGCCTGAGTGTCCACATCCTCTCACGAGAGCTGGGCCTTGCCAGGCACTTGGCTTTTGCTTGAATTCACCTGACCTACGAGGATAGGAAGAGACAATGTCCGATTCTCTTCACCGCTGGGCAAAGACTAAAGGATGCCGACTGGCGGTGTCTTTGCTGCGGTGAGATGGTGCAGTGGGAAGTACCATTTTGAACTCCTGCAACACAACACTTTATCTGAAATTTTTCTGAACACGAGACTTTGTCTTATGAGAAAAGTCTAGCTCGTTAAGACCCACATCCAGATATTATCTGTATCTGCGTTTTCTGAGATCCTGACTCGGACCTTTCCTGATTTAAAGCCTAGGAACAGAACAATCTTCCTTTTGGACTGTTTTCCTCAAGATGATAAAACCATGACTGTCACTCAGTAAAACTTGTAAATAACATTGTAATCCTCCCTCTCAGAGGGAAAGGAGGGCTTTTGTAAAAGGAGAATAACTAAATCTACTCCAGAACTATACCCTAACTGATTTCTTCAGTTCTACTGGAATCCAAATGACTGATCGACATGGTAAGAAAATGTTCAGGTAGGCAAGTATTTTTCTCAACAGTTAAATACACAAACCAGGGGGAGAAATTTTTCTTTCAACACCCAAGGTAAATAACACCCCCCACAAAAGAGTTCTATTTGTCATTTCTAGACTCAGTGCCTTCTCAGCTTGGTAACTTTAATACGTTCAGAACCTGAAAATTAGACTATAGCTTGTTTAATTAACATTTGTTTGAAATGAATATACATTAATTTGGGCATATTTAAGTTTGTTCACTGTGGGTAAAATGTGAGCTATTATCAAGTAATTTTCTCACCAGAATTCCATTACCATTTCTTCACACACTGTTATTCTTTTATTTGTTTCCTTTCTATAGAATTTGATTACAAGATGTTTCTACAATAGATCAAATGGGATGATGATGTACAGACACTCTTGGCAAATGCCAGCGGGTCTCGACCTGCCCTGGTTTGCATTAACAGGCCCAATTCCTTGGGATATGCCCACCACCCACCCCACACCTTGGGCTGCTATGGGACTTCTGCCAGCCCATGGGCAAGACAGAGGCAGCAAGTGGGTGTTGCTCCAATTTATTGAAGTAATGCATGTACCATGGAACCATGAGTCTCACCATGGCCTGAGCAGTGCAGAGGGAAGGGCTCGGGGAGCCAGAGGAACACAGGGTCTGGGGTAATGGGATACTCCTCCTTCCACCCTTGCCTGCTATTTCCAGGCCAATCGGTTGCCTGGAAACTAGAGCCTTGAACCCTGCAGACAACTCTGATACCCATCACAGTACACTCCAGTTTGGAATGAAACTCCAGGTTCCTGCTTCTCCCAAGTACCTTTTTCTCCCAAGCAAGACACAGAGAAAGAATATATTGGTTTTTTTAAATATGATTTTTTTTTTAAACAGGGTCTCACTTTGCAGTTCAGGCTGGTCCTGAGCTCACTATGTAGCCCAGGCAAGCCTCGAACTCAGCAATCCTCCTGTCTCTGCCTCCCGAGTGCTGGGATTACAGGCGTGAGCCACCATGCCTGGCTTAAATATGATTTTTAAGATCATTCATCTAAATAAAAAATTATTTAGACATCAGTTTCACATTATTTCTTCATTTTAAATTATTGCACCTGTATTTTGAAAGTGCTGAAGTCTAGGCAAAGATCAGGAACGGGAACATGGCCTGGTCCAGCCAGTGACCACTTACTGAAGAGCAGAAGGGGCCCCAGGCCCCTCAGTTTGCTCTATTTTTGGCAGAAGGACTTGGAAGGTAGAGCAGTGGGCTCACCTAGTACAGAGTCACAACCTAAGACAGAACGGCCAGTGCTGCCTCTTAGTCCATCCAACCTCAGGGCTTTTTATACTTGAACGAGTAGCCAACATTCATACCTCACGGAAACACACACACACACACACACAACACACCTGGACTTCCAAGTTGGGTTCATTTCCTGTTTAGCAGTCCCGTGCTCAGAGGGGAAATATCTGGCACTGGGTTTCATGGCTGTCGATCTAAACCTGCCTTTTCACCCCACAGACCGCAGTCCACGGTGCAGGTCAGGCCTCCTGGTGTTGACAGGCTTCTCTACCCTGCAGGCTCCTTTGTCTGCCTCCTCAGCTCCAGCTCTGTCCCGTCTTTCCACTTCCTCACGCTCTGTTTCAGAGGCTAGCGCAGCTGTGCCCTGCTAGTATATCAGTGACGCAGTTAGTGAGAGCCAGGGAGACAGTGGTCCACTCTTTTATAGTCAGCCTCAGTGGAAGAACCCGTGGTTCCCCAGGGCACAGATGGAGCGTGTGGCATAGTGACGACGGAGGACTGGGGTGAGCAGGGAATACAAATGCACACAGAGGAAAGGAATGCAAGTGAACATAGGGGTGCACTGGAGTGCAAGGCGTACCCCCGGAAAGGTCTCTCTGTGTATCTGGAGCTGCTTCTGGATCTTCTAATTTTTCCACTGGTCCTCGGGTCTGTTATGTTGCCAGTACCATGCAGTTTTTATCACAGTGGCTTTATAGTAAAGTTACTCCACAAAGTATGGCTGCTATCGCAAAATCAACCAGCAATATATGCTGGCGAGGCTGCGGGGTAAAAGGAACCCTTCTCCACTGTTGTTGGGATTGTAGACTGGTGCAACCACTGTGGAGATCAGTGTGGAGATTCCTCAGAAAACTAGGATTAGAGGTCCCATTTGACCCTGCTATTCCCCTGCTAGGAATATACTCGAAGGAATTAAAAGAATCATATTGTAAAGACATATGTACACCCATCTTCATAGCAGCTCAATTTGTGATAGCCCAATCTTGGAAACAACTCAGATGCCCATCAACTGGAGACTGGATAAAGAAGATGTGGAGTATTACTCTGCCATAAAGAATGACAAGTTTCATTATCGTGGATACACCTTGAGTACACTCTAATAGGTGAAATAAATAGATCACAGATATGTAAATACCATATCTTTTCTCTAGTATGAGAGGGCCAGAGATTTAGCTCAGTGGTTCCAGCTCCTGCCTCGCAAACACAAGGGCCTGAGTTCGATCCCAGTAACCACATACAATGCTGGGCGTGGTGACTCACACCCACCAACAATCAATACCACATACCACAGTGCCGGGCATGGTGGCTCATGCCTGTCATCCCAGCACTTGGGAGGCAGAGGCAGGAGGATTGCTGAGTTCGAGGTTTGCCTGGGCTACATAGTGAGCTCAGGGCCAGCCTGAACTACAAAGCGAGACCCTGTCTCAAAAAAAAAAAAAATCTCTGGTATAAGAACCTGTAGATGTAAATGAGTTCTAGAATGTATGATAGATTTTTGTGAAATAGAAAATATTCAAAGGGAATGTGGTAGGGCAAAGTATTGAGGGGAAAGAATAAATATGATTTGGAAAGAAAAAGAAATAATATATATATAGGGTGTGGGGGGTTGTGGGTAGGTAGGGATATGAGTAAAAATGAGAATTAATTTATATCATATACTGGTACAAATTCTCCAGTGTTGAGTGTGATTGTGAACTGTATATAAAGTGTACCAATAAAGAACTCAATTTTAAAAAAAAAGGTCTCTCCATTCCCTGATGTTGAGGTTTGCCTTCTTTAAGCTGACAGGAGTTCTTCAAATTCCACTGACAGTGGGCCACTAAAATTGGAAGGCTAGAATTACAAAAGCAGAGATTCTGATTGAGCGTTGCATTTATAATGTCTAAGTCTAACTTTGGAAGAGATCGTTGCCAACTGCTGAGAGGTAAGATGATTGGCAATTTCAGGACTGAGCTGTAAGAGTTTGATTAGCTTGACAACCACCTGGCAAGATTCTTCAGATGAGAAATGGGATGAAGCCCCTGCCTGGTAGGCTGGAAGCAGGATCTGGAGGGACAGTGAGCGACTCAAGATCCTTGCCCAAGTCTTGTGTTTCTGTCCTGCTGTCTCTGGGAAACAGGCTGTATCTTGGTGTCTTTGGTACCTGGGTGTGATTCAAAAAGCTATCTTCACACCAAAAGCATCCTACTTATAAATTACTGATAGTTTCATCACATGATTCAGATATTTTGACTCTATAAATAAATTATGGAATAAATTATTATTGTGAAATACAGTTTTGAAATTATTATTAACTGATTTGAAATGAATTAATTCTCCAAACATGTAGGGTAAGGAAGTTGTAAGCATATGTTTTCTGTGCTGTGACTATGGGAACCTAGATTATTTACTAGTTAATAATGCAAAGAATAAGAATGTTGATAAAACAAGGAATTATTATATTTTAAATAATTCCAAGCAGATTGTTATTTTATTACTTTCATAAGTTATTCTGCATAGTAGATTCATATGTTAAAGATAAATTTATGAAATATATTTAATTAAAATACTATGTTATTCAAATAATTCCAATACATATTCTAGTAGTAGCAAAAACTAAAAAATATCATGACTAAATATGATAGATTTTCACAAAATAAATTATATTAATAGTATGTGAGAAAGAATAACATTAAAATCTTATATGCAAGTATTTGTTGTCAATAGTTATATAGAGAGGGAACAAAAAGAACAAAAACTGTGTATAACTGTTACCAAAAAATACTAGATACAATGGTAATTGCATGCTATTCAAACATCGAAGGAGAGCAAGAAAGGAAATTCACAAGTTTGAGTTCACCCTGGGCAACATACCAAGATTCTATCTCAGAAAAAGAATGAAACGAAAGAAGAAAGCTGGGGATGTAGCCCAGTGGCAGAGCAGCTCTGGGTTCGATTTTCAAGAATGAAACAAAGACCTGTGCTGAAAGCCACGACCAAGGAACAACAGTGACATGGTCCTGTTTCCCATCCCGCTGGGCTGCGAGGCCAAGCAAGCATGCAGAAAACAAGCCAAGCAGCCCAAAGAGACAGTGTAGAGACTGCTGGGACATGTTGGGGTGTCTGGGAGATATTCCTGAGGAGGCGATGAGGAGGTATGGCTGAAGGTGGCAACTTCTAGAAGGTTTGTGAGCCATGTGGCCAGAGAAGGTACACGGTGGGGAGAACAGACTTCTTGACCAAGACCACATGCTTTAAGGTAGAATAGAGAGGGAAGGACTCACAGAGGAGAGGCGCCTGTGCTGAGGGGAAGCCAAAGGCCTTTGACGCAGGAGTATCCCAAGGGCAGAAGGGGCCTCTCCTCAGGGCGCCGAAAAGAGACCAGCAACCATCTGACCCAGCGTAGCGAGGTCTTCATGATGCTCACGAATGCTGTTTTCAGGCCTTACCTGTGAACTGCTCTCCTAAGGATGGGGACCTCGTCCAGAGAGATCGAGTCTCACACATAAAAGGAGAGGATGGTATTTGCCAAAGTATAGTCATTGTTTAGATAAATACATAAAATAAAGATTTAAAAAATCTGCTTTGAAAAGAGAAACTTTCTGTCCTCAGATGCTACTAAACCGAGCCATTCCATGTGAATTTGTGCATTGAACACAAAGTTTAATCAGGGGCATGGATCGTCAGAAATTATCCAAGCTAATTCCAAATAAAAACAAGAATTGTTAAATGCTTTCTTTCAGGAAGGGTTGAACACCAGAGCAAGACATCTATCGCTTAAGACAGGGTGTCTCTGCTTATTGCGGATGTGACCATCAATAGTGACAGTGTACGTCCCTGCCGCCAGGGCTCTCTCGTGACAGGGCGGCGGCAGCTCCAAGGATATGGGCCTCCGCTATTCCTGTCCACCCCACGAGGAAGCCTGGCAACTTCAGCACTGACAGGGACCTTAATGAGAGAAGACTTAGCAGGTGGGCACTAATTAGTGCAGGTGACAGGCACACAGAAAGGTGCGGGGACGTGATGAGGACAGGCAAGTGTGACAGCAGATGAGGAGGAAAGGCCAGAGGAGCAGCTGGCTTAGTTCAAGCTGTTCGTTGGAATCAAAACTCAAAGTTGGGAGCTGAGAGTCTTTTCAGACTGTTCCTGCTTGCGCCGGGCTGGCTGGCCTTCCATGCTGACGTAGCTCTGGTCCCTGGTGTGGAACAGGCACTTCCTAAGGGGATGAATAACACCCCGCTTCTGAAATAAGAGACTTTCTCTTAAGCACAACTTCAGCCTAGAAGATGCTGGGTTCTTTGCAACTGAATACTACAGAATGCCTCGTGCTTGATTGCTTAGCATAAGCTTCGCTGGGCGCTAAACTGAGTCACCAGATCTAGGAAAGCCTGTTAGGACTAGCGCTTCGCATTTGTAGAAACCTAGGCCCAGAAGTCTCTGTGGTCACATAGCTGGTGTGTGGTAGAGCTGAGGAAGTGTTTGTGGAGCTGATTTGGGTTCAGTTAATTTGCCAAGATGATGATGATGAGGCTCCAGGTCCAGTCTAAGTGCAGGAAGATCAGATCTGCCATACACTCACTTCCTCACTGAGTGAGAGACTCCCAGAGAGCACATGATGTCCCGTTCCACCCCAAGTTAGATCGCTGGGAACAAGAGCTCAAAAGGGGCCAGGCTCTGGAAACCTCAGGGAAGGTTCACAGCCCCATTTCCAGAGGTTGAGCTTTGCTCCTGACGTGCATGTGCTTGTCTGAGGGGCCTCCCTGGACCCCAATTCCATCTCCTGTCTACGTTTGGAACCCACAGTTCTGGGAGCAGGACCTTGGAGCCATGACCAACACCTCTCCCTGAATCCAAGTCTGTCCTCAGCCCTCAGCGGGGACCTCATTACCACGCTGGCAACACTCTTTCCTCTCACAGACAGCAGGTGTCCAGTTCACCCGGTGGGCATGGGCACCCTGAGCAGTGTGGTTGAACACTTACATTCACAGTGTGCATAGCCTCCCTGATCTCCCCACTGCCATCTTGAGGGGTGGCTTCCAAACCCAACTGACTGACAGATGGAAATCTCACTGTGAAAGTGACAGTCCTCATGCAAGCTAGGGAAGGGTGTTTAGCAGGGAGTCTCACAGATGCTGATGGTAAAAGGAAAAATGTCACAAGTGGGGAAAATCGAGGGAGAGCGGATTTCTCTCAGTAGGTCTGGAGCAGTTGCGTTTGCGTTTGAAAACTTAATATGAACAGTTGACTTAACATTGGTCACTAAAAAAGTATATACATATTAGTATGTGTGTGTGAACATATATATACTCCTGAGAAAGGAAGTACCCGGCCTGCGGAGGAAATGCAGTTATTTGAAGTTGGTGTAGTAATTTCAAATATCCCACTCTACAACAGAAGCTCAGCCATTGTACAACCTTTCTCTTTGAACTGTCTGCATTAGTTTTTAATTCTGTATGTATTACAAGGGATTTCAAGAAGACTGTTAAAAGCAGACTTTCAGAAAAGCAAAGAGAGGGCTGCAGTCTCTGTGAAAGATCATGGACAAGCTGGGGAGGCAGGAGGGGCCCACGGCTGTAATTCCAGCACTCGGGCAGGCTGAAGCAGGAGAACCAGAAGCTCAAGTTCATTGTGGGTGACTTAGTGACTTAGGGAGACCCTGACTCAGAAAAAGAAAAGAACAAAGGCTGGAGATGTGACCCAGTGCCAGGGCCCTGGGTTCTAACCCCCAGACTTAAAAGTCATGAACATAGAGTGCTTGGATGTTACTGGTTATACTGCGAGTGGATGGACTGGCTAGATCCTGGTGCCCCAGTTTGGTGACATTCCACAAATTCCCCACCCAAAGCCTTAAGGGCTGGCTGGCCCCAACTCCCAAGCGAGGCCCTGCAGCCACGTGGTGTTACTTCTGACACCAGACGGCAAGTTAAGTAGAAAGTCAGACAACTGCTCCTTTTTGCCAAGAACATGATCACAAAGAGAGTGTGACACAGGAATTCTATTGTCTCAAGTTGAGATTTCTCTTTCTTTTAAGGGTTTCCAGTCCCTCTTGGCTACAGAGTAAACAATAGATGTGGCCTGGAGCTGGGAACGGGACTCAGTGTGATGGCTGAAATTGTAGCAGCTCTGCACTACTATTGTCATCTTCTTTGTCCACAGGAGCCTTTACCCGGAGGGGCAGTGCAGGGACGGCACTCTCAGGAGCTTTGTGGGCTCTTGAGACTCATGGACTCTCGTCCGGGTGTTGCCGGCAGAGGACTGGATCCTAGTGGATGCCTTCAAGCCCTGTGGAGTCAGATGCAAAAGCACTCACGTCTTTGACACACCGCTGCTTCACTTTGCTCCATGTGGACAAGGCGTACGTGACCCAAGCAGACGGTTCCGACGGTAGGCGCGCAGCCGTGCGCTCTCCTCGGGTGAGGAAGATCTGCTACGGCAGCGAGCTTCACGAACCCCACCAAATCGAGGCCAAAGCAGCCTGGCACTGATCAGTGGATAGTCTGATTGGCAGGTGATGGCCCTGGGACCATGGGCTTCTCCCAGGACGACTGACATTAAGCCGGAACGAGGCACAGCCTCTCTGTGGCCTCTGTGTCTTCATCGATAACAATAGCGATATAATTATGAACGGGTTTCTTCCAGGAACTCCCGTTTCCTGCTTGCATGTGCTCGCAAGGGAGCGCAGCACGCGCTAAAACCTTTATTTCAAAACACAAAAATTAAAGCAAGGGTTTGACTGTGCTGTGGATAGGCGGCCGTCCCTCTGAGGGCCAAAGATCCTGGCCTGGGTCCGCTGGGACCCGAGCAGGAGCTAATGAGAAACAGGCTTATGAATAAAAGAAGGGACTCGCTTCACAAGCATGCCAGAGGAGAGAGGCAGGGCAGCTCCGAATCGGAGCGGCCTTTAAAGCAAAGCGGGGGTCATTAATGACTCTAATGATTTCTTCCTCCTCTGCTGTGTAGGACCCTTTTCGTTTTAGGGAACTCTCGGTGCATGCTTGTTAGAAGGAGAAGTCTTTGAAATCCATCTGACTCTCCCCCACGTCTGAGCCATTTATAATAGAAGACTGATTAATGTTTGAGGCAACTCCAGTCGAAAGAGTGTTGGCTGAGATGGCGAATTTCAATTTTGAACGCTCGGCATCCGCCGCCGTGTGCTTGTCTAGAATGTGCAGAGCAGGCGGAGCGCTCTGGGAGGCGGGAGGGGCGCGCTCGTCTCCCGGACGACACGGTCACAGCACACGGGGGACCCCGGAGAGGCCTGTCACCCGGAGACGTGCTTCTCAGTATTTGATTTATTTCCGCCGTGAAGAGAAATTTGGGAGAACACTAAAACCGTCACAACATCTAAGTTGTGAGATTACAGGTATCTTAATCAAGATCGAGGCTAGAAGTGCTTTGAATTTAGAAAGTTTTCAGAAGAAGAACGATCAGGGCTTCCCGAAAGCCAGCGCGGGAGGGGGAGGGAAGGGGGGCTCCTCCCACCCCCACCCCACCCCACCCCCATCCCCACACCCTGGCCCGCCTCGGCCGCACGTGTCAGTCAGTCATGGCAAAGACGACATATTGGAACTGTGAGCTGAGTCCCCCCTACCCACTGCGCCGTCCCTGGCACCGGCCCCTCAGGCAGGAAGGGCAGGGGGAAGATACTCACGAACTTCCCCGGATGCCTTGCTAGTGCCTCTCGCCTCTCCTCTCTGGCTGCAGCACCTCGGGCTGAGGGCGAAGCGACCCAGGCCCGTCCTCCTTCGAAGGGCTGTGGCCTCAGGGGGCTGCGTGAGCCGGCGCTCTGAGCCCCCAGGGCAAGGCTTCGGGCTGACTCCACTCTTGTGATCTCTGTGACTTCGGCCAAGTCTCCCTGCCTCTCTAGCCTCAGGTACCCCCAGAACGGCATGGGTCATGGTTTTGTGGCTTCCGGCCCTGTGGGCAGATGGGGGAGCTGGTCTGGCCAGCAAGGGGACGCTTCCCAGGGAACATCTCTGAGTCACACTCAATAGGGAAAGAAGAACCGGGGCCAGCTCCTGGGGGACAAGGCTTATACCCTGTACCATGAGGCCCCAAGGAATCTTGCCCAGAACCCACAGAACAGCAGCCTTGCCATAGTGCCCAGACCTGGCTGCTAAGCAAGAGAGGCGCTTGGCGGTTATCTCGGTCCGTGCTTGGCTCTGCTCTGTTACCACCAGAAGATAAGGGCAGCTCTGCTTGACATGCGGCTTCGAGCTGAGTCGGCTCCAGCCTCTGTCCACGCAAAGTGCACTGCAAAGCTCGAGGGCACACTTGTGTCACACAGGGGACGGGTGAGGGTGAGCCTGCAGGCCCTGCACACCTGAGAGACGTCACGTCACCTCAAGGGCCTCCTCCGTAGAGCCACGCACTGCTCACACCTGTTTGCCTTTGGCCTTTCTCTTTGCTTCCTCCCTCTGTACCCCTTCCCTCCACTCCTCTCCTGTTCCCTGCCTTTTCTTTTCTTTCCCCTGCTTTCCTTTTTCTATTTGATCTTTCTTCTCCCTCTTCCTTCATTTCCTGTGCTCTCCCATTCTATTCCATTAATTTATGCTTCTGCTCATTCACTGATTTAGTCAGCATCTTTTTCTTCTCTTCGCTCATTCACCCTCTATCCTTCCATATCTTATGGCCTCGAGCTGGGCACACAATGCTGCCAGTGTGCACGCTGGGTGCACTGGCTGTGCTCCTTGTTGACATGAGCTGGTGACCATGTCGGCCTCAAACTCACACCAGCAGGCCTCCCTGCTCCTTCCCCTGGGCACAGCCTCCAGGATCACTCTTTTTTTTTTTTTTTGAGACAGGGTCTCGCTTTGTAGTTCAGGCTGGCCCTCAGCTCACTATGTAGCCCAGGAAAGCCTTGAACTCAGCAATCCTCCTGCCTCTGCCTCCCGAGTGCTGGGATGACAGATGTGAGCCACCACACCTGGCACTGTGGTATGTGGTATTGATTGCTGGTGGGCGTGAGTTACCACGCCCAGCATTGTTGTATGTGGTTACCAGGGATCGAACCAGGGACCTTGTGCTTGCAAGACAGACACAGGAAACACTGAGCTAAATCTCTGGCCCCAGGATCACTTTCTTGTCATGACTTCTCTCTACCAGAGAGCTGACAATGGCTGTTCGTATAGTCCCTCTGCCCAGAGCTGGTCACCATGATGGTTCCGTCTGAACTGCCCAGCAACCAGGCTCAGCCTTCAAGCTCCAGCAAGCTGAGTTGTTCTTTCAGAGCACCTGCAGCCAGCTTCCTCGAAGAGCAGGTCCCTGCTGCAGGGAGCAGCAAGAACCAGCTTGGGGCCTCAGTGGGCCTCTTTCCTCTCAACCAGAGTCCAGTTACTGGTAGAGGAGGACAGTGACCCCATGGGACCCTATGAGGCAATTACCCCTACAAAGCAGCCCCTCCCACCCAGGCTCCCCACTTACATTCCTGCTTAATTGCAAGTCTAAATGAAGGTTACTTCAATTATTTAATATCTCTAAATTTAAATTTTACTAAGCATTTGTTAAAGGTTTCAGCTGCAAGGCCCCTATGGCCAGACATTTGTTTTTCTTGGTTAACTGGAAAGTGTATACTTCCTTGGTGATGGATGCGGCTGTCTGGGCAGCATGGTAGCCATGTCCAGATGGCGGGGTGGGAGGACTTGTCCCAGCCTCGATGATAAAGGCTCCTTCCAGATGGAGCAGGCTCCAGTGGGATCCACAGAGACAATTCTGCCCTTGTGGGCAGGAGAAGCTCCTGAGCAGTAGGAAGCAGCTCTCCAGGACATTTCCGGGAGGTCATTGGTCAGGTACTACCGGGTTCTACTTTCTTACTCTTCCTGCCAGAAGAGTGGACTGAAATTACAGCTTAACACAGAAGAAAGAATTCATGAAATGGGAAACAATTGACCTGATACAAAGAGCCCTGAGTTCACATTTGTCACTTTCAAGTCCAGTCCACGGTGACTGAAAGCAAGCCATGACCGGGGACAGGATCACAGGAAGCTCTCAACACCCACAGTTCTTTCAGAGCTTTGAATTGTGTCTCAGTTATAAGCATCAGGCAAAAGGCCTCATTTTTAATACTCTTCGGTGAGTAGTAGCCAAAACTCCCCTGTATTTCCCAAATCGCCAACAGTGACTTGCCCAGGATGTGAAAAACATGTGCAGTTCTCCTCACCTATGGTTTCCCCAGAGAGACTTGCTCAGGGGATGAGCTGCAGGCTGGAACTGTGCCCGTTCGCTATAGGCAGGACCCAAGCATGACTCTGGGTACGAGGGGCACGCTGATGGGCCCTGACAACTCAGCCCAGGTGTCAGCACTTTGTAGACACCTGCAGGCAGAGCACAGGTGGCACTAGAGGAGCTGGAGCTGGGCCCACCCAGGAGACCAGCAGCTGGGCCAGACACACCAGGTCAACAGTGAAGAGAAGAGCTTTGGCGCTGTGGAAAATTTCCTCACACAGACCAGTTTATTCTCCACCTGGTCAATCCAGTCTTTAGCCAGCCCTCGGCCTGGGACCAGGGCGACCGTGCTCTGGGCTGAGTTTGTAGGGACATGGAGGCCTCGCCAGAGCTTTCCTTGAAGCTTCCGTGGTCTGTAGTCCCAGGTAGCCCATACGGAGCGAGGCACACCGGATGCTGCCAAGGCGAGGCCAGAACCAAGCAAGAGACAGAGAGTGGGAATCTTACTGGGTTTACACATCAACAGGTGAATTGCCTGGTCAGTAGAGGGCTCCCTGGTGCTTGTGCAGACCGCAGGCAGATGTGGGAAGAGAAATACATACCATCATTTAAACTCCTGTTCTTAACTCTAAAATCCTTTTTTGCATATTCAACTATGTTTTACACTTTTCTGACTTCCTGGTTCCCTTACCTCCTTTACATGGACACAGGTGAGAGAGACGGATTTATGGGCTGAAGCTGTAGCCTGCAATGTGTGCAGAAAGCCTAGACCAGGGCAGGCAGGTGTGTGACGGGCTCAGCGCCTCTCCACCGAGTCCTGCACACCGGGCATTGACAGATGAGTGTGTGGCTGCTGCCCGTCCAGGTGGGGGACATGGCGGCATCAGCTGGAGGCCCCACCATCATAGTGTCCCCTTCCTGCAAGTGATTTCAAATACTTTAGCGATTATAAGCATAAATAGAATTTAATCAAGTGCATGTTCTAAGCAGCTTCAGGCCCTACCAGTCACATACTTCATGCTTTGCCTTTTCTGCAGCATTTTGTTCTCTGCTTACGGAGCCCGTGGCCCTTGTAATTCATTATCAGAGTCTGAGTCGGATCCACAACTTTGGGCTCTAATTTCTCATATTCGGAACAAATGGAACTAATTTGATTACTTGAAGCTCAGCTCTAAATTGGCAAAAGTTTAATGTCGTAGTTGATCAGGCTCAACACAGGGGCCAGGAATAGTCATTTGAAAGTTCCTGCTGTAGACTTGAGATGTGCTAATGACACTCACCTGCAGCCCCATGTGAACTAATTAAAACCCGTAATTATACTTTTAATGCAAAGTGGAAGGTTTTCCGTAATGGATTCTGTGTTGTTTGCATTTTTAAACAGAAGTCCCTGTATGAAGACCGAGCTGGCCGTCCAGTGAGGGCTGACAGAAAGCAGTGCTCCCACTCCTAATGCGGAGGCCAGGACTCATTCCTCTCCACGCTCCATCCTCCAGGTGAAGGGAGAGTCTACTCCCCGTGAATGCTGCTCCAATCTCGCACAACCTGTTGTCATTTAATTTCCCTTTGAGGCCTGGAGAGATTAATACCAGGAGCAGAGTCTTCCCCTGGGTCTGGTGAACCAGAGCCCATTACCCTGAACAGATGGTAGCCTAGGGAGAGCCACAGGCCAGGACGCAGGCCGCAGGACCCTGGGAAGCAAGGAGGCCTGTACCTAAGCTTCGGTGTTCTCACCACTGGGCAGCCAGGGCTGGACAATGAGGGACGCCTGCATGCCAGGTCAACGGCAGCACGTGGCTGGGACTAAGGGGTTCTTTTCTCATGTTTATCCCTGTTTCTGCTGGCTCGGCCACAACTCGTCCATTCGACACTTGGACACACAAATGTTTCAGAAAGACAGAGCTCCTGTGTGTTAGGAGCCAAGCATGAAACAAGAAGGAGGCACAGCGGAGTGTGCTGGCTCACGCCTGTCATCCCAGCCCTCGGGAGGCAGAGGCAGGAGGATTGCTATGAGTTCAAGGCTATCCTGGGTTACATAGTGAGTTCAGGGCAAGCCTGAACTGCAAAGCGAGACCCTTTCTCAAAAAACTAAAACATAAAAATAAAAATGAGGCAGACTCAGCCTTCAAGATGCAGGGATTTCTTGCGTTCACCGAGGACAGCAACTGAAGCCAGGTTTCACTTCAGGACAGCTGTTCAGAAGCTGTCTCTAGGCAGAAGGGCTGCAACATCCTCTCTCGCCCAGAGGCCACCCTTTGAGATTCATTGCCAACACAATTGGTGCTCAGACGCTCGAGATGTGCCAGGATGTGCCGTGTACTTGAGTGGGCCCCTCATAGCTGGGATTGAGGAGCCAGGTGGGAAAGGAGCTTCCCCGGGCAGTGCCAGCAAGGGAGAAAGTAAGTACCCAGTAAGGCTCACTCCCCTACAACTGCGTCTGAAGCCAGATGTGGCTGAACTGCAATGCACAGGAAACTATTTTTAATAATCACCTGTGTCAAGTCCTGAGGATCTATTGGAAGTGATCTATTTAAATGTCAACACCATTCATCTTTAATGAGAAAACAAAACCATTTGGCATTATTAGCGTTTGGGATTACAGAATACACAGGTTGATTTTCTATCATTTTCCAAACAAAATATGGAAGGTGCATTAAGGAACTGAGTGTGATATAAATTCCTGGCCCAGGTCTCCAAGAATGCATCGCCACCATCTGTAACTGCTGCCAGTTAGTTACCAGCAATGTCACCACCATGATATATAGCTCAATAATGCCAGGCCAGCTGGCAAAACATATTTTGGGGACTCAGGCTGTGTAAGTTAGATCAAAAAAATTATCAAGATGGATAGCATGATGGGAAGGTAGAAGAGAATGTTGACAAGGAGCTAAACATTCACTATGTGTGTGTTTCCATGTAGGTGTCAGAAGCAGAAGGCGCTGGTGTGTTGGGAAAGGGCAGCGTAACAGGGAGATATGATCACTGCTGAAGTTAGAAACCCTGAGGCCCAGGTAACACTTCATCTTTCACATATTCTGGCCCCCACCCCGATTCCCAATCCTGACCCTCAGTTTACTATCAGACTCTTAGACGGCCTGGCCCCTGGACTCTTACAGGATTTAGCCAGAGTGAGACAAGGGAGGGTCTGGAGGCAGACCAGGGACAGGAGGTTCAGAAATGACCAGCACCTGAGGCCCATGACCCTTACCTTCAGCTCTAGCTCTGTTATTTATGGAAAAGAAAATGCACCATGTAGCGTGACTTGCAAGGTCCTAGTTTCACCTATGGAGAGTTTGAGTACCCCAGACAGCCATTGTACACACGCGACAGAGCTCATTTGTGCCGTGACTCCTTTTATGTGTTTCTAGATGCTTAGTGATAACCAAAACCTCAGATATTACCAAACCCTATGCATACTATATTTTTCTTATACATACCTATCTATGAGAAATTTAATTTATAAATTAGGTTCAGTAATAGAGCAATGACAATAATTTACTATAGATCCTATCAACTTCAGAAATCTTTTCTTCCCTTAGTTAGAGAATTTTCATGCTTCCACATAAAAGGACCACTTCCTGGAATATTTTCCATATCCATATTGCCAGCATCACTCCTCTTGCATTTGATGCTGTTATTGAGTAAAGTAAGGGTCACCTGAATACATACACTACAATAATTGTGACCTACATTGATGTAATGAAGAGATAAAAACTAAATACCAATGGGGCTGGACAGAGCAGGGCACTGGGAGATTTCATAACGCTATGTAGGATGACTGCAATGCAAAATTTGTAAATTGTTCATTTCGGCAATTTTTCATGTAATATTTTTGGACTAAGCATGACTCTAGGAAAATGATTCTTCAGAAAGTGAGACCTCCAAGGAGGAGGTTGAAGGGAATGCTGTAACATACTGGTTTTCTCTGTATCTCTGTTTTCAAGTCTATCGTAAGGGCCCCCTCTGTTCTAGTCATTTCCACCCCACTCTTTCAGAGCTAAGGTTCCTTCAACACCCTATTCCATTAAGACTGTTCTGTGGAGGTTGTTTTGATAAGTGGCAGAATTAAACCAAAGAATCTTTAAATAAAGCAGAGTATGGATTTGATTGTGGATTTGGATCTCTGAATATGAAATTTTCTTCATACATATTTAAATTTTTTATCTACACATCTTCTGACACGATGTTGTACTCAAATCATTTTCCTCACTCTGCAATGAACAAGGAGAAGTAACCTCAGTAAGTACTTTCTTTGACTTACACGATTTGGTCACACAGTTACCTAACTTATTGTCATTAAATGTGGCCCTCCTGTAGGAAGCAGCCACTCCTTTGCACAACTGGCTCACCTGTACGGCATCACACCCATCTCGTGTGACAGCAGTATTTCCCAAGGCCTGTCCTGGGAAGCTTTCGTAGGCCTAACTCTACGTGCTCCAGACCTGAGAGCTGAGTCCTTTCAGAGGTCATGTTGAAACTCCACACTCAACCAGGACTGCAGGCGCAAGGGGAGGGGTGCTCTGCTCTATCTGGGAGCCAGTGCTTAGGTGTTCCCATCCAAACACGTGGGCGGGTAGCCAGACGGTCATCCATCACCTAAGATCTGCTGCTCTGGGGAGAACTGGCCCCCAAACCCTTCTAGTCAGATGACTTTCTTTAAAATGTACTTAAGAAAGAAAAATGAGAGAACTCTCAGAATGTATCACTGCATGTTAATGCTTTCCTGTCAGAATATCATACTGTCTAGACATTGCTACATCCGGCTTTGAAAAATCCATCTCCTCTGAATCTATATTCTATAAATGCAGCTTTTATAGAATGTATTACAGTTGAAGGGGAAAGCCACTAAATGCAATGTTTGAAAATTCAATTTAAATACTTAGAGTGGTCAAGAGCAGTCTCAGGGGAGCCAGGTGGAGAGGCTCAGGTGGAGTGTGTTTTAAATGAGTTCTTAATATTTAAAAACAAAAAATGTCATCCATTCTTCTAGAGTTTTCAGTGCAACAGCTGCAAATCTCATAAGGGGAACACACAGTTTGCTTATGTGGGCCCTGGAGACCACCCAGCTGAATATGTGTGTGATACTGTGGTCCTGATATCCTGCAGCAGTGTAGACATCTTTCCAGGCACATTTAGAGACTGTGTAGTACCCAGAATAAGAACAGGCTCGTTCCACTCTTGAAATGGCAACTAGTCCCCCAGAGATGACTTTAGTAACATTTCCATTTTTCATTTGACTGCTTATTTCACAGAGTTACAGAAGCTTCCAACTCAAGACAGAGGAAGAACAGTTGGCTCTTGTCTGTAACACAGTCAGATTCATCAGGCATATTGCTCTAACGTGAGGGGAGTCTGTTCCTCTTAGAAAGTCACTGAGCTTCTGGGTCATCTGTCAGACTCAATGGCTGTCATGATATTCTCAGGGTGGAGACCTGGGAAACCTGTTCCCTACACAGTCACCTCCAACTGAGATGAGTTTCACTGATCCACCAAAGATGATAGAATGTCCTTGTTTGTTTCAAGATATAAAGCATTACAAGAATTTCTTTGGAGAATCTGTGGAAGATGAAAATAGGTGGCTATTATGGCTGTATCTAGGTACCTCCCCCCAAGCCTCATACACTCCTAGGTGGGGTTTTTCACAGGTGGCTGAATCTAGAGTGAATGAGTATGGATTGATGGAGTATGATATCTGGTTTAGTCTTCTAGTTGGATTAACATAGTTCTGGGTGTGGATAATGGGAAAGCCCTCCCTGATTGCAGGTGATATCACCCAAAAGGCCTGTAGCCTGGAATGGATAAAAGGGAAAGGGAGACTTGCTGTTGCTGCTGCTGCTGCTGCGGCTGCGGCTGCTGCTACTGCTGCGGCTGCTGCGGCTGCTGTGGCTGCTGCAGCGGCGGCTGTGGCTGCTGCTGCGGCTGCTAATGCTACTTGTTACTTTCTGTCCAACCTTCCATGGACTGTTTCTTTTCTGCGATGCTTCTCTTCCATGCTACCGTGCTTTGGACTGAAATTGCTATAAACCTTGAACCCAAATAAACCTTTTCTCCTTTAACTTATAGGTGCCAGATATCATTTTGCAGCAACAAGATTAACTGAGACAGTGGCAGGTAAAGAAAACAGAAGAAAGAAATAGACAAAAAGGTCATCAGTAAAGCTGAAGGTCTGATCCTTGAGCCATGTCAGGAGGGCATGGTGACTAGAAGATTTGGTAGACAAAGCCCAACCAGGTGAGTATCCATTGCTGCCCCCCCTGAGGCAACAAGTCATGAAAAATGTGTGGCTGGTATCTGGAAAAGAAGAAAGGCCACTGGTATACAGGGATGATGAGACACTCAGGAGCCTGTAGGACTCTACCTGTGTGTTGGGTGCAGCCCTGAAGATATGTCATAGAAGTACCAGAAGCCAGAAGATTCCCGTACCTACCTCACAAGATTTGGAGAAACTATGATGCTGTCTAAATATCTTTCTTAATGCAATATGAGGGCTTCTTAAAATTCACCAGTGTATGCATCCAGTAAGATGATTTTTGGTAAATGTACAGACTTATACAACTTTCATCAAAGCCAGGTGAAGAACAATCCTATCACATTCAGATCTTCCTCACATCTGGTCTCAATCAACCCCAGATTTCACTCTCAGACCCATGCCAGGAAACCACCGACCTTTGTTTCCTGCATAAACTTGCATTTTTATAGACATAACTTCCAATAGTATGAAGTCTTCCTCATCGGTCTTCCTTCACTCATTGTGCGTTTCTCACATGCAGTGCAGGAAGACTCCAGTTTCTTCTCATTCTTTTTTCCAGTGGCCAAATATTTTACTTTTTAGACAGGGCACTCAGAAGTTGATGATGTAAAAATCCACCCACATCTGGGAAGCCTTTTGTCTTGTTGTGTTTCTCAAGCCAACAGTACTATAAGCAAACTTCTTTATATTTGGTGTGATGTTCTACTTTGAAACAGCCATTAACATAACATCCCTAGTTCCTTCCAGTTGCTATGAAGGAATAGAACCTCCATCAGTATACCAATGACATTCTTCACAGAACTAGAAAAAAAATACTAAACTCATAGGAAAGCACAAAGGCCTCAAACAGTCAAATAAACCTTGAGCCAAAATACTATAAACCGACTTCAATGAAACTATAAACTAATGCAATCAGAATGGCATGCTATTTGCATAAAAACAAATATAGACACAATAGGAGCAGAATTGAGTACCCAGACATAACCCCACAAATTTATACCCAACTGCTTCTTGAAAAAGGAGCCAAAAGCATACATAGAGAAAGGATTGGATTTGCACACTATCTGTCATCCTATCCAAAATTAAAATGGATTAAACAACTGATTATAAGACCTAAAGCTCTAAAACTGTTAAAAGAAAACATAAGGGAAGCACTTAAAGACATTAGATTAGGCAATAAATTTTTTGGATAAAACCCAAAAGCATGAGAAACAGAGGCAAAAATAGGCAAGTGGAATCACATCAAACCAAAAGAGTTCTGCAGAACAAAAGAAACAACCAGCAAAGTTAAGGCACAATCTACAAAATTTTTCATACTACTTATTTGACAAAAGATTGAGAAATAATGCATATATAAGAAAAAATCTTAAATCAATAACAAAAACACTGATTTTTAAAATAGGCAAAGGATACAAATAGTCATTTCTCAAGAGGAGATATTCAAGTGGCTGACAAATTTATGAATAAAAAAAGCTCAATACCATTGGCCTTCCCAGAGAAGAAAGTCAATACCATATCATGATACTCCAGCTAGGATGGCTATCAGACAGTAAAAAAATAACAAACATTGGCAAAGATGTGAGAAAAGGGAACTCTTACACACTGTCAGTAGGAATACAAATTATCGTAAAGCCATTATGAAGAACAGTATGAATGCTCACTGAAAAATAAAACTAAAATTACCCTGTGATCATATGATCTACCCATTCTGTTGGACACACACACACACACATACACACACACACACAAGAAATGAAATCAGCATATCAAAGAGACCTGTACACCCATGTTTCTTTTTTGACTTGTTCACAAGTGCTAAGACATGTTGTCTGTCAATCTAGGTGCCTATCAAGGATGATAAGATAAAGAAACTGTAGTAAATATACACAATAGAAATGTATTCACGGGCCAGAGGGTTAGCTCAGTGGTTCCGGCGCCTGCCTCACAAGCGCAAGGTCCTGAGTTCGATCCCTGGTAATCACATACAATGCTGGGCGTGGAGACTCACGCCCACCAGCCATCAGTACCACACACCACAGTGCCAGGCGTGGTGGCTCACGCCTGTCATCCCAGCACTCAGGAGGCAGAGGCAGGAGGATTGCTGAGTTCGAGGCTTGCCTGGACTACATAGTGAGCTCAGAGCCAGCCTGAACTACAAAGCGAGACCCTGTCTCAAAAAGGAAAAAAAAAAAAGAAAAGAAATGTATTCTCTCACAATAAACAATGATTTCTATTGCATTGGAAGTTATTATGAAAGTTAAATGTCTCTACTCTTGACAACACTTTGGATTATCTGAATTTTTCACTGTAGCCTTTCTTCCTTGTGTGTGTGTGTGGTACCATCTCATGAATTTAATTAGCTTTTTCCTGATGTGGAGCATGTTTTGGATGCACCATTTTTCCGTTTGTATATTGTCTTTTGTAAAATAGCTCTTACCTTCTGCCTATCTTTGTTTTTCATTGATTTTATTGGTATCTTATATATACATTATGATCACAATCAACATTGAGAATTTGTACCAGTATGTGACATATCTTAATTCTCATTTTTTGCCATTCCCCTGCCCTCCCTACAACCCTCTCTCCCTATATGCATAAGCTTTGTAAACTGAGCTGTTTCACTGAATTAGAAAGGTTCTTTATGATTTATAGATACAAGTTCTATACCAGAAATATTATTTTAAAATACATAATCTTATATTGTATAATTTCATTTTGTAATATGTCTTAAGAGCACAGAAATTTTTAATTTAACAAACATAATTATCCACTTTGTGTTTTTTTTTTTTTTTTTTTTTTTTTTTTTT
>PVIC010027896.1:0-15183 GCA_004025085.1 Thryonomys swinderianus
AACTCAGGACCTTGCGTTTGCGAGGCAGGTGCCGGAACCACTGAGCTAATCCTCTGGCCCGAAAGAATAATTTTTTAACCCTTCATTGCCTCGTGTTTCATCTTTGGAACACCCACAGCAATAGAACACTTTTTTCTCTTCAAATTCTTGTTCCTTGAATTTTTCTAGGCAATATATATGAATAAGTGGATTATTTAATAGTTTATTTTCTGATTGAGTATAATATTTAGATCATATATGTTCACACTCTGGTATTTCTCACTAATAGTATAATGGTTTTTTGATGTGTTTTTTTTTTTTTGTTTTCATTTTTTGCAGTACCAGGAATCAAACTCTGGCCCTTGTGTTTGCAAGGGAGGTGTGGTACCACTGAGCTAAATCCCTAGCTCAACAGTATCATATTTTATTAAAGCAATATAAATGGCAGTTTGCATCTATAAGTCTCCTTCAAAGAGGAGGAGATAATTTGCAGATACAGAAGCAATTTTGATTGATCTCAGATGAGAGAAAGCAAAATTTGTCTTTCAGTTTTTCCTGAAGGATAGAAGAATAAGGACAAATTTATAGAAAATAACTTCATGACATAATTTGCAAATTCTTGTGTGAATATATTCACATACAGTAGTACCTTGGTTCATGCATGAATGCTTTTGGAATTTGGCAAAATTTTGTTTTTGTTCACAAACTATATATAAGGTGACAAACATGACCACGACCATCTTTCTTGCACAAACATGAACATAGACATCTTTTCCAAAATCATGTAACAAATTAAGTTCATGAACATAGTACACAATCTTTATATACTATGTCAAAGAGAAATGATGATAGAATTACTAATTTTCTTTAGCACAATTTAGTCATGTGTTGTCAAAGTTGATCGTGGACTAAGTTGAGTTAACAGGATGTATATATATCATAATTTCATAATCATTTTTTCTGTTTATTACCATTTTCTGAAACAACTAGCAACAGGATTATCTGACTCCGTTTATTTTAATGAGAGGTGGATAGGTTATGAAAGAATAACCAAATAAATCAGAAGAATATTTTATTGGCAATTCTAGTATATAAAGTAGTAATTCTGACCAATTTCATTATTTTGCCTCTTTCTGCTCCCCTGAGAGCCATTTCACAGTTAAGTGTCAATCAATAAACTATTTACACACATCTTAGTCTACTAGGCATTGGATGGCAAATCAATCTCAGGGCACAGTGCACCATGCTCCTTTCATATAGAACAACCCAGAGGATTTTTTAAGATCCTCTAGAGACTCTATAGAGTGCTGCTAGTGCTAATACCAATACCAATAATAGTATAAGGGTATAACATGATCATTTAGTTTTCCTTCATGGGTATTAAAATTTTGTGCAAAGGGGAAGGAAGTTCAGTAGAACTGACCCTGACTGGGTGGCATTATTAGGTCTTATATTGCTGTTTCTTATAATTTTATACAAAATATTATTACATCATTATTTCTATTCTGCCTTGGGGTCAGCCAACTATGGACTGAATCCCCTGAAACCATAAGCCAAAATAAATTTCTCCTCTCTTAAGTTGCAGAGGTTGGGTATCTTGTCTCAGTGATGGGAAAATGAGTAATATACACCAGAAGTCATCAGAGAAAAATGATGAACTACACAAATAACAAAGAAGTCCAAGATTAAAAAAAAAAAAGCATAGCAGCAGAGTTGTCACTGAAATTTTCAAAAGCAACCTCATAGAAATAAAAGTTATCATTTTAAAGAACATCTTTAACTTAAATTCAGAAAATATCAATTCATCTTACTTTGAAGGACACAGGAAATTTTTTAGCAGATAATAGACACAAGACTTCCTATTTACCTTCCTGCTAAAATCAACGAAACTGCTATATCTTAAAAAAATTATAGTTGCATTAATAATTTATCAAGATAGTAAGAAATACCAAAGAGCAAAAACTTCATGCAAGTGAGAACCCAGAGAGGTACAGAGAACATTAGAGCACATGAGTGTGATTTTGCCTTAAGGGCAATTTCTAAGCCAGGTACCCACTTCCAGGTAACCAAGTCCAAGGCTTGCTTATGATGGGAAATCTATGTAACCTCATTCCCCACCAAGACAAACAAACAAGCAAACAACAATAACAAAAACCTTACACTCTCAGTGTCTCAGGAGACTTACTGTAATGTTTACAAGTTCTTATAAAACATTTTTTTTCTAGGACTTCTAGTTTATAATTCTGATCCCTATACCTGTACTCTTCCATACCTTTCCAGAGATTATAATGTTCTCTTTCACTTTACACTTGCCCCTCTTCTTAAGGAAATACTAATCTATTGCAAACCTTAGGATATACCATCTCTTAGATTTCAACCATATTCCTATCCTTCAGCAGTTTTATGTTTAAATTTACAATACCTGGAAAATGCCATGCTAAGAATTCAGTGTTGCCCTGAGCTAGTTGTGGCTCATGCAGAAGTAAAGGGAAACTTTCTGGAGGAGTTTATCTTTAGTTGAGTCTGAAATTTCACCCAAAATGTAAGCAATGTAAAAATATACTAGAAAAAGAAGAGTTCATGAATGAGAGCCAAAAAAATTGGAAAGTATGTATTAAAATTATCAAAGACATATTTTGAAATGGTACAAAGGATTGATTTTTTTTGAGTAAAGAAAAAGAGACTATAAAAATGACCAAGCAGGGTGGGTACATGGTAACCATGTAGAACAATACCGGGTGTGGTGACTCATGCCCATCAGTAATCAGTATCACATACCACAGTGCTGGGGGTAGTGGCTCATCCCTGTAATCCCAGCACTCAGGAGGCAGAGGCAGGAGGACTGCTGAGTTCAAGGCTTGCCTGGGCTATAGTGAGCTCAGTGCCAGTCTAAACAACAAAGCAAGAGCCTGTCTAAAAAAAAAAAAAAAACAACAACAAAAAAAACAAGACCAAGCAAAAGCAGAGGTAAATGTATACTAAACAAAACAGGTAGAAACAAACAAATTAAAATAAAACTTTAGTGGATAGTTTAAATCAGATTTATCATAGCTAAAGAAAGAAAAGAACTTGTGCTTGCAGCTAAATAGGTAGTAAGAAAACTAACAGTTTATATTAAAAATAGTTGATAATTAATGCTACACACTAAACCTTAAAAATCTCTATGAGAAACACATGGCCTATGAAAGTATGAAAGTTAATTGGGAGATATTAAATAATTCAAAATGTGTTTGGGCTGGAGATTTAGCTCAGTGGTTCCAGCGCCTGCCTTGCAAGTGCAAGGTCCTGAGTTCGATCCTGGTAACCACATACAATGCTGGGCGTGGAGACTCACGCCCACCGGCAATCAATACCACATACCACAGTGCCGGGCGTGGTGGCTCATGCCTGTCATCCCAGCACTCTGGAGGCAGAGACAGGAGGATTGCTGAGTTCGAGGCTTGCCTGGGCTACATAGTGAGCTCAGGGCCAGCCTGAACTACAAAGCGAGACCCTGTCTCAAAAAGAAAAAAAAAATGTGTTCATGGGTTAGAAGATTGAATGTTGTAAAGATAATTCTCTCCATATCGATACATAAAAAATTAGCATCATTATAGTAAAAACCACAGCGGATTTTTAGGTACTTTTCATTTTTCTTTTATGAAATCTTAAAATGGCACAGGGATAGAATGTTTGCCTGCTGTGCATCAGTTTCTGGGTTTTATTCCCAGTGAAACAAACAAACTAAACCTTGAAAATTTGAGTCTGAAATTTAAGTGGCATTGCAAACTGTTGAAAAGAAAAAGTCAAAGGTATTACTTTGCTAACTATTCAGGTTTATCAAAAGAGTTCAAAATTAAGATGGTACAGGGACAGACAGACCAATGGAAAAGAACAGAGCACAGGAACATCCTTGCACACAGAGGACACTTGACTTATGACAAAAATTTGGAGCTGTGGGGAAAAGACAGCTCATGTTGAAGCAATTGTGGATCCATACCGAGGAAAAAGGAACTGATCCCTACCTCATACTCCCTCCTCATATCATACTCCCAAATAAGTTCCAGGTGGGATAATACCCATGTGTGAAAGTCAAACCTTGAAGGATGGAAAAGAGAATATGGGACAAGAGGAGACACGCAAATGGCCAAGGGCTGTGTGAAAATGTATTCTGCAGCACTCATCAGGGATATCCAAAAAATCCACACATAGTATCACCTCAAATGTATTATGATGGCCATTATAAAAACAAGCAAAAGATAGCAAGTTTTATCCAGGATGGGAAGAAATTTAGACCCTTGTGCACCGTTTGTGCATGTGCAAAATGGTGCAGGTTCTCTGGAAAACAGTTCCATAGGGTTTCCATAGGGGTTCCTCAGGTAGTGTGGGCATGATGGTGCATGCTTGCAAGTCCCTACTTGGGAAAGAAGACTGGAGGGTCAGAAGTTCAGACAGGCAGCACTTTAGTGAGACTGTCTCAAGATGAAACCTACAAAGGGCTGGGATTATGCTCCATGGAGGAGTATTTGCCTATGATGCACAAAGCCTGGATTTGAAACCTGGCAGTGTAAAAAGAAAAAATAACAAATACAATACAGTCTAGCAATTTGTATATCTGCCTAAAAGAAATGAAAAAAGAATCTCAAGTAGATATTAACATGCCTCTATTCACTGAAGAAATATTCACAATAGCTAAAATATGGAAATAATGAAAATTTCCAGAAATGGATGGGTAAAGAAATGTGATGCATATGTACAACAGAATACTATACAGACTTTTAAAAAAGTAAGTTCTGCAACATGTGTGGACCTGGAGAACATTTTGCTAAGTAAAATGGATCAATACCTTGCACGATTCTACTTATATGAGGTGTTTGAAATAGCCAAATTCATAGAATCAAAGGGTGAAATGGTGATTTCCAGGACCTAGATGGACGGGAAATGGGGAGTTCTAGTCCACAGGAATAAAGTTTTCAGTCAGGCCAGGTGCGAGACAATAGATTAAAGCCAAATTAAACTTAAAACAAAACAAAAGAACAATGGGCAAAAGGCCTGATAGGAATTTCACAAAAGGAGATTTTAGAAATGTGTGCATCTGTGCTTGTGCCCTTTATTTTCGACAGCCTAGCTCTTGGGGCCTTGCTGATCCTGGAGGGACTGTGCCCACTGGGTTGGCCAATTCCCAGAGATGGTAAAACTCACCACAAGTGAGTGAGCTTTTTGAATACAAATCAACTCAGTCAGAGCCAACACCCCAACCACCTACCATCTTTGTTGGACTCTCACATTCTAGGCCATCCCCTCCTTTAATCACTCCAGGGCCACAAGGATGCCAACAATTAGAGAAGGCATGATACATACATAGCCCATGGCACACACAAATTATTAGAACTAGCCAATTCTAAACCAGCTTACCTTGCCTCACCCATTGCTTCCCAGGGAAACCACAGGAAGTTTCTTTCTATCCCTCTGTCTCTTGGTGAACCCCAAAATCTCTCTATGTGGTCTCTAGTGTAGTTTGTTGCTTTTTCTTGGGAAGTCCAACATACTATCTCTTCAGTGGTTGGTGTTTCTAACCTGTTGCCATTATCATACTATACACTATAGTGTACTTTTTTTTTTCTTCCTGGTACTGAGGACTGAACTTAGGACATTTCACTTGTGAGGCAGGCATGGGGCCACTGAGCTACATCCTCAACCCTTATACACTGTACCGTAAAAGGTCTTCATTAGGAATCAGAGAGGTACAAATTAAAATCACAGTAGATCTCATTATATATTGATAATATTAACAAAGATTAAAATATTTCAAAAACTGGAAAGTTAATACAATGCTGGTGAGTGAATGTTAGGATTTTTTTTGAGACAGGGTCTCACCTTGTAGTTCAGGCTGACCCTGAACTCACTACGTATGCCAAACTGGCCTTGAATTCACAGCAATCCTCCTGCCTCTGCCTACTGTGTGCTGGAATTATAGGTATGAGCCACCAAGTACAGCTATGATAATTATTTTTTTTTTTTGAGACAGGGTCTCGCTTTGTAGTTCAGGCTGGCCCTGAGCTCACTATGTAGCCCAGGCAAACCTTGAACTCAGCAATCCTCCTGTCTCTGGCTCCCAAGGGCTGGGATTACAGGCGTGAGCCACCATGCCCCGCCTGGCAGAGTGGTATGTGGTATTGATTGCTGGTGGGCATGACTCACCACACCCAGCATTGTACATGGTTACTGGGATTGAATTTAGGACCTTGCACTTGCAAGGTAGGTGCCAGAACCACTGAGCTAAATCTCTGGCCCTCCAGCTATGATAACTTTAAAAAATAAGTAGTAATATATAGTAAACTTAAGGACACAAGTACTCTTAGATGTATATCTTAGAAAAACTCCTGCACGATGCAGTAGGAGATATTTTAAAATGTTTATAGTGGTGTATTGTAGCCTTGTTTTTAGTGGCAAGAAATTTTAAAAATGCGTTCCATATTTATCAATAAAAATAATATATACAAAAGCATATACAGAGGCAGTATAACAAACAAAATTGAATGCGATGGTGTGAATGACTTTCAGGAATATGATAATGAATAGAAAAACTCATCAAAATACATGTAGTATGACCCACTTATACAAAGTTCAGGAAGACAGAAAATAAGAAACTTAAAAACCAAAAATAGGAGTTTGGGTAAGCCCAGTGGAAGCTGTGTAGTGACTTCTGCTGCCTACAAGCAGCCCGCCTGCCATCAGACCCAGGCCAGCTGACCCAGGGACCTCCATCCACACCAGGTGGGTCTGGGTGAACTCCACAGAGGCTGCCCAGTGACTTCTGCTGCCTGCAAGCAGCCGGCCTGCCACTGGAACCAAGCCAGATGCCCTGGGGCTCCACTCCCTCTGGGCGGGTCAGGGTGAACTCTGCAGTGGCCTGCTCAGTGACTTCTGCTGCCTGCAAGCAGCTGGCCTGCCTCTGGACTCTGGTTAGACACCCCTCGTGAACCCCTTGGGTGAGTCTGGGTAAGTGCTGCAAAGGTCTGGCAGCCGGCCCACCCCTGGACTTTGGTTAGATGCCCCATGGGAGCTCCATCCCCCCGGGTGAGTCTGGGTAAGCCCAGTGGAGGTTGCGCAGTGACTACCACTGCCTGCAAGCAGCCTGCCTGCCACCAGACCCAGGCCAGCTGACCCAGAGACCTCCATCCACCCCGGGCAGTCTGGGTAAGAACTGTGGAGGCTGGCCAGTGACTTCCACCACCTGCAAGCAGCCTGCCTGCCACCGGAACCAGGCCAGCTGACCCATGGGACATCCATCCACCCCAAGTGATTCTAGCCCACCCACCACTGGACTCAGGCCAGAAGCCTCGTGGGAGCTCCATTCCTGTTTGCATGAGTCTGGGGTAAGTTTCACTTAGGTTGTGCAGTGATTTACAGTGTTCACCAGCACAACATAAATGAGAAAAAATTCAAGAACCCAGGCACAGAGATCACCAACACAGGGGAATTCAGGGAAAAGGTAAATGGAGCAAAATGAAGCTCAATCTCTAGGACTCTCTGAACTGGTAACAAAAGCAGATCTACTAAAGTGGAAATCAGAACTGATCTGTGACATGAAAACAGAGATGCTGTCCACAGTGAAGGACTTCATTAAGGAAGAGATCAGGAACATCATAGAAGCTCAGATAACAAAAGCAATAGAACATTATAAAGAGCTTCAAGCAGAGATCCAGGTGATCAAAAACAAGAATGAAAGTTTGTGAAGTAGGATGAATGAAGCAAAAAACCGAATTTCAGACCTAGAAGGCAGGCTCACAGCCTTCTAGAAAGAACAGGAAAGAAATAACTTATGGAAAATGGCAAGGGACCATGAGAAATCAATCCAACAGCTCCTAGATGACTTGAAGAGTAACATAAGGCTAATAGGAGTCAGTGAAGATGCAGGAGACAGTGCAAAAGACATCAAAAGACTGTCTACAGATATAATGGCAGAAAACTTCACAGGAAAAGGAAAAGAATTGGACATACAGATAAACGAAGCATATAGGTCTCCAAAAGCCCGTGATATTAAAAAGTCTACATCCAGGCATGTAATTAGCAAGGTTCCAGATATTCAACAAAAGAATGAAATACTGAAAGGAGCTAAGGAAAAGAAAAAAACCGCATACAAAGGGAATCCCAACAGGATCACAGCAGACTTTTCAAGGCAAATGCTCAACACAAGGAGAGCCTGGAGGGAAGTGTTTCAAGCATTGCAGGAAAACAGCTTCTAAACTAGACTGATTTATCCTGCAAAACTATTTTTCAAAATCAATGGAGAAATAAGATACTTTCATGACAAAGAACACCTGAAGAACTTCTCAATTACAAAACCTGCACTCCAAAGCATGCTAAAGAATATCTTGGAGAAAAACAATGACATTCACAAACTCATGAGACCTAGCAGAGTGAATTTAGAGAGCAAGACACAAAATTGAGTGGAAAGGGGAAAAGCAAAGAATAAAGAGCCAAGAATAGGATAACACCATGACAGGTATACATTAGGCCATATCAGTCATAACCATTAATGTTAAAGGTCTCAATGGGCCAACTAAAAGACACAGACTGACAGAATGGATTAGAAACAAGATCCTACAATATGCTGCATACAAGAAACGCACGTAATTTGGAAAGAAAGCTACAGACTGAAAGGAAAAGGATGGAATACAATTCTCATGCTACAGGAAACTGCAAAAAAGCAGGAGTGGCTATCCTATTTGCAGACAAAATAGATTTCAAGCCAAAATTGATTAAGAGACACCTAAAAGGACACTACATCCTTGTACAGGGAACTATCCGAGAGAGAGTGATGACATTTGTAAATATTTATGCACCAAATTCCAAAGTACCCAACTATATAAAACAAATATTAACAGATATGAAAACTCTGATAAGCACTAATACAATAGTAGTTGGGGGCATCAATACCCCACTGTCACAACTAGACAGAGCAACTGGACAAAAAAAAAATCAATAATGAAATACTTGAACTGAACCAAACCTTTGAACAAATGGACTTAATAGATGCCTGTAGAGTATTTCATCTGACAAAATCAAAATACAGCTGGGCGTGGTGGCTTACGCCTGTAATCCCAGCACTTGGGAGGCAGAGACAGGTGGATTGCTGAGTTTGAGGCTTGCCTAGGCTACATAGTGAGCTCAGAGCCAGCCTGAACTACAAAGCAAGACCCTGTCTCAAAAAAACCCAAAAACCCAAAAACCAAAAAAAAAAAACAACAAAAAAACCCAAAATACACATTCTTCTCAGCTACCTATGGGTCATTCTCCAAAATAGACCACATACTAGTTCATAGGACATGTTTAAATAAGTGCAAAGACGTTGAAGTTATCCCTTGTATACTGTCAGACAATAATGCCTTGAAATTGGAGCTGAATAACAAAAGAAATCCCAAGATGGTCACAAACACATGGAAATTGAATAATATTCCGCTGACCAACCAATGGGTCACAGAAGTCAGGAAAGAAATTGAACAGTTTTTACAATTAAACAGTAATCCCAGTACAACTTACAGGCATTTATGGGATACAATGAAAGCACTTCTATGAGGGAAATTCATAGCAGTAAATGCCTACACCAGGAAAACAGAGCAAGCTCAAATAAACCACCTAACACTAAACCTCAAGCTACTAGAAAAAGAAGAGCAAAACAAACCCACAGCTCATACTAGGAGGAAATTATAAGAATCAGGGCAGAAATTAATGCAATGGAGACTACGAGAACAATACAAAAAAAATCAACAGACCCCTAGCCAACCTTATCAAAAGAAGGAAAAGGCTCAAATCTATGCTATTAGGAATGAAAAAGGGAAAATCACCACTGATCCAAAGGAATTCCAGAGGATAACAAACACATACTTTGAAAATTTGTATTCCAATAAGAAGGAAAATTTAGAATGGACAGATTCCTAGACACATATGAACTTCCAAAGCTGAATAAAGAGGATATAAAAATGTTAAATACTCCAATATCAATTTGTGAAGTTGAACATGTAATAAAAAAATCTACCGGGCTGGAGATTTAGCTCAGTGGTTTTGGCGCCTGCCTTGCAAGCACAAGGTCCTGAGTTCGATCCCAGTAACCATGTGCAATGCTGGGCGTGGTGAGTCACGCCCACCAGCCATCAATACCACATACCACAGTGCCGGGCATGGTGGCTCACACCTGTAATCCCAGCACTCAGGAGGCAGACAGGAGGATTGCTGAGTTCAAGGTTTGCATGGGCCACACAGTGAGCTCAGGGCCAGCCTGAACTACAAAGCGAGACCCTGTCTAAAAAACAAACAAACAAACAAACAAAAAACTATCGACATAGAAAAGTCCTTGTTCTGATGGCTTTACTGCTGAATTCCACAAAACTTTCCAAGAAGAGTTAATGCCAGTACTTCTCAAACTCTTTAATGAAATTGAAAGGGAAGCAGTACTCCCAAATTTATTCCTTGAAGAAAACCATTTCCTTGATTCCAAAAGGAGAAAAAGACCCAACCCAAAAAGAGAATTACAGGCCAATCTCCCTAATGAATATGGATGCAGAAATCCTCAACAAGATACTGGCAGACAGAATACAGAGAATTATCAAGAAGATAATACACTCTGACCAAGTAGGATTCATCCCAGGGATGCAAGGATGGTTCAATGAAAAGTAAATCAATAAACATTATTCATTATATCAACAGATTCAAAGTCAAAACCCATATGGTCATCTCAATAGATGCAGAGAAAGCATTTGAAAAATCCAACAGCTACTTATGATCCAAATTCTACAGAAACTCAGAATAGATGGACTGTATCTCAACCTAATAAAAGCTATTTATGAGAAACCAACAGCCAGCATTATCCTAAATGGTCCAAAACTGAAAGCTTTCACACTAAGATCAGGAACAACACGAGGATGACACTGCCACTGCTTCTGTTCAATATAGTGCTAGAAACATTAGCCATTGCAATTAAACAATTGAAATAAAAAAGGAATAAAGATAGGAAAAGAAGTTAAATTGTCATTATTTGCTGATGACCTGAAACTCTTTCTAGAACATCGTAAAAACTCCACCAAACAACTGCTAGACTTGATCACCAAATTTAGTAGCATAGCTGGATAAAAGGTCAATGCTCAAAAATCAATCCCATTTTTATACACAAATAATAGATCAATAGAGAAAGAAATTGGCGACTCAGTGCCTTTTACAATAGCACCCAGAAAAATGAAATATCTAGGAGTCAATCTAACAAAGAGGTAAAGAATTTCTACTCTGAAAACTACAAGCCTGCAAAAAAGGAGATTGAAGAGGATATCAGAAAATGGAAAGACTTCCTTATTCCTGGGTAGGAAGAACCAACACTGTCAAAATGGCTTTACTCCCACAACTACGATATAGATTCAATGCAATCCCAATTGAAATCCCAACAGCATATTTCACAGATCTAGAGAAAATAATTCAAAAATCCATATGGATCCACAAGAGACCTAGAATTGCAAAAGAAATTCTAGGAAACAAGGACATGGCAGGGGCTACCACTTTTCCCAACCTGAAACTTTACTACAAAGCCACTGTGTTAAAAACGGCATGATACTGGCAAAGAAACAGACCTGAGGATCAGTGGGATAGACTAGAAGATCTAAAAACAATGCCAGATACACTAAGCCACCTCATCTTTGACAAAGGAGCCAAATATCCTCAATGGAAGAAAGATAAGCTCTTTAACAAATGGTGCTGGAAAAACTGGGTTTCAACCTGCCAAAGACTGAAGCTAGATCCATTCCTTTCACCGTGTACTAAACTAAAATCAAAGTGGGTGAGAGACCTAAATATTAAAAGAGAGACAGTAAACCTGCTGCAAAACAGATTAGATAAAATTCTTGGAGACATTGGCTTAGGGAAAGACTTTATGAACAAAACCTGTATAGCATGAGAACTAGCAGAAGAAATCAACAAATGGAATCTTTTTCTGTTAAAAAGCTTCTGCACAGCAAAAGAAACCATCAGCAGATCAAAAAGGCAAACAACAATATGGGAAAAAGTCTTTCCCAGTAGTTCCTCAGACAAAGGGCTACTATCTAGAATATATAAAGAGCTTAAAAAAATCAGTCCCCCCAAATTTAAAGACCCAATTCAAAAATGGGCATCTGAAATGAACAGACGCTTTTCAGAGGAAGAAGTAGAAGCAGCTAAGAAGTATATGAGGAAATGCTCAACATCATTGGCTATTCGAGAGATGCAGATGAAAACAACTCTGAGATTTCATCTCACTCCACAAAGAATGGCTGCTATCTTGAAATTAGCCAGCAACAAATGCTGGTGAGGTTGTGGAGAAAAAGGAACCCTTCTCCAGTTTTGGTGGGAGTAGATTAGTACAACCATTATGGAGATCAGTGTGGAGATTCCTAAAAAAACTAAGGTTAGAGGTTCCATTTGACCGTGCTAGCCTCCTGCTGGGATATACACAAAAGAATTACAAGATTCCTATCACAGTGACATATGTGCACTCATGTTTATAGTGGCTCAGTTTGTGATAGCTAAATCTTGGAAACAACCCAAATGCCCAACAACTCTAGACTGGATAAAGAAGCTGTTAAAAAAAAAAAAATGGAGCATTACTCTGCCATAAAGAATGATGAGACTGAATCATTTATACTCAAATGGACGTACCTTCAGGACATACTCATAAGTGAAATAAATAGGTCACAGATGTGCAAATATCATATATTTTCTCTGATATGAAAAACTGAAGCTATAAATGTATTCTAGAATGCATGATTGGTATTGTGAAATAGTACATATTCAAAGGGTAATAGGGCTTAGGGGTAAATAATGAAGAAAGAAAAAAACTGATGTTAGCTGGGCGTGGTGGCTCACGCCTGTAATCCCAGCACTCGGGAGGCAGAGACAGGAGGATTGCTAAGTTCAAGGCTTGCCTGGACTACATAGTGAGCTCAGGGCCAGCCTGAACTACAAAGCGAGACCCTGTCTCAAAAAAACAAACAAACAAAAAAACAAAACAAAAAAACCCCTGATGTTAGAAAAAGGAAACAATGCTTGTGTATACAGAGGCGGGGGAGGTAGGGTGGGTAGAGGAGGGGGAAAAATGAGAATTAAGTTGGGTCATGTACCATTACAAATTGTTAATATGGAGTGTAATTGTATATATATATATATATATAATGTATATACATATATGTGTATAATATGTATATATAATGTACCAATAAAAAACATGCAGTGATTACTGTAGTAGTAGGTATGGAAGACCATATCTGTGACACGACAAAGCTAATGCAATTTTTTTTCTTAAATTTGGTGGTAGTTCCATGAGTTTTTATTTAATATTCTTTACACCACTTGCATATTTCATTAATATCCTTTTGCACATATTGAGAGAATTGTTAAAAGAAAGAATTGTTTAAAAAAATGAGAAAAGGACAGGGAAATGAGCTTTACTGTAGCAAGAGCACAATTCATACCATCTTCACTGGTGTGGGGTTCTGTACCCGTCTCCTGGTCCACTTCTTCCAATGTACCGTGCTCACTGTACGGGCTGTCGCTGTGAAGTGGAAGTAGACATGCATAAGTGATCAAAAAGGAGATAATAAAAAAGGAATAATTACTACTGTAAGGAAAAACCTAAGACTTTCAGTAGCAAAAAAAAAATTAATGAAGAGTATGGAGCATGGAATGCTGCACAACCTCCCTTGATTTTCTATTCTATGGGGAGAGGCATTATCTTTGACTAGGTTATTTTACAATTCTATCAGGATAGAGGCTAACTTACACAAAACTGGTAGCATTATAAATAATTCTTATTCACAGAAATGCACGTTAGTTCAATGCAGGTAGAGTATGTTGGATTATTACTCTATAAACAGATTTTTGCAAATTCAAGTCATTCTTTTACTAGACAGAAGTTGATGGTTCTTTGACTTTTCTTTTGAACTGATTATAGCATCTTTTCCATCTTTTCTTGATATGCATTCACTCCATATCTGCATTCCAGTCATTACCTTTATCCTCTTTTAAAACTTGCCTTTAATACTACCACTACCTCTCCTCAAATATATGCTGATAAAATGTACTGGCCACAAAAACAAATCTGTCACTACTATACAAGCTCATTTATATTGCTGGTGTTAGGGGACAAGGATAACTATGGTATTATTGATTTTCTGTTTAAAATGAATAGTAACCCATAGAAAATACTATATATAGGCAAAAGGATGTAAGTTTATTGGCTGCAAGACTATTATGTAAGTTTCTACCCTATTTGGAAAGAGTTGCAACTACAAAATATTCTAGAATACAACACATCAACTACTATTAAACAGAGATACACTTGGTCTTTGATAAATGAGTCTGACAGCAGAACTTACCAATAGAGTCCTGAGATTTAAGAATGATAAACATACAGGCTGGAGGGTTAACTCAGTGGTTCCGGCGCCTGCCTCGCAAGTGCAAGGTCCTGAGTTCGATCCCCGGTAACCACATATAATGCTGGGTGTGGAGACATGCCCACCAACAATCAACACCACATACTACAATGCCGGACGTGGTGGCTCACGCCTGTAATCCCAGCACTCGGGAGGCAGAGACAGGAGGATTGCTGAGTTTGTGGCGGCTTGCCTGGGCACCATAGTGAGCTCAGGGCCAGCCTGAACTACAAAGCGAGACCCTGTCTCAAAAGCAAACAAAACAAAACAAAACAAAAAAAACCATGCATCTGCCTATGGCCTTAAAACAAATTACTATGAAAATAAAATTATGGGGCCTGAGATGTAGCTCAGTGGTTCCAGTGCCTGCCTCGCAAGTGCAAGGTCCAGAGTTTGATTCTCGGTAACCACATACAACAATGCTGGGCATGGTGACTCATGCCTGTAATTCCAGCACTCAGGAGGCAGAGACAGGAGGATTGCTGAGTTCGAGGTTTGCCTGGGCTACATAGTGAGGTCAGAGCCAGCCCGAACTACAAAGTGAGATCCTGTCTCAAAATAAAAAAGTTATTTATTTCAGCAGGGCTGGGCTTAATTTATCTTGCCACAGACTAGTTTTTTTTTTTTTTTTTGAGACAGGATCTTGTTTTGTAGTTCAGGCTGGCCCTCAGCCCACTATGTAGCCCAGGCAAGCCTCGAACTCAGCAATCCTCCTGTCTCTGCCTCCCGAGTGCTGGGATGACAGGCGTGAGCCACCACGCCCTGCACTGTG